>PVJS01052929.1:0-13453 GCA_004027185.1 Glis glis | reverse complement strand
AGTCAGTCACAAAAAGTGAAAAGTCAGATGTTCTCCCTAATATGTGGAAGCTAGGGAGAATAGGGCATAGGAGGGAGTCCAGACAAAGATGGAGAAAACCTCAGATGAGTAAAGAAGGCGACCTAACTGAGGAAGATGGGAGGGGGGAAGAGGGAAACACCCTAATGCACAGGATGTACATACACAAATATATCAAAGTCAACTACTATGCTGAGCAAGAGAAGGGAAGGGGTAGGGAATGGGGGTGGGAATTGGGGGAGGGCTAATAGACCAATGTGTGCATGTATACTTCTACCACCCTGAAACCCATCAAGATGTATGATTACAATGCACCAATAAAAAATAAAAAAATAAAGGACATGTCTTGAGAACTCTTGTGATAACTGCAAGCCTCATATAGCTCCAACCAAGTGACAGGCACTGCCTCAGTGCCTTATAGGTTTTAACTCTTAATCTTTGTAACACTATAAAGTAGATACTATTATTAATTTTGTTTTTACAAATGAGGAACATGAAGCACAGAGAGATGAACATCATAAATTGAGTTTGCATTCAACATTCCAGGACCCTTCACAATTGTGGATAATGTCAGTTGTCAAGCTATAATTAGTGGTTCAGAATAATTATCATTTGGGATGTGTCTGAACAGCGACCATGTTGTAATTGTGAAGCACATGCCTAATTAATAACAGGATTCCTAGACATGCCATTTCTGGTTTTGTGAATAAGAGAAGTTTACCAGGTCAGATGACAGCTCTGCTTAATTAGAACTTGGCTGAGAGTTTCTGTGGTTAAAAAATGAGGTAATTAAAAACTAAGTAATTTTATTTTTGTAATGATTATCACTACTAAGATAAGTTAACACCATATACACAAGGCATGTCACAACTCTGGAGACCTGAAAGCCAACTAAACCTCATCTCTGGGAGGTGAAAATCTCATTCATTCCAGTATTTGATCCATTGATAGTGCTTTAGATATAATTTACTCTTTGTCTAAATTCTATTTATTCAATAAGCAAGTGACTTAGAAATTTAGATGGTCTATCCTTTAAGGATATCATTTATAAATAACCCAGAGAAAAACCCACATTACTGATACTCAGATTTATTTAATGCATCCATTACTATAGTGGCTACTAGGAATTCTACAATTCATGCGTGTGATGTACATGTGTCCAATGATTTATGGAGATGAAGTAAGAACACTGGACCAGACTGAGGACCTCTGGAAAAACTAACTCTACTATCATTGATAATGGGGGAAATGATTTTCCATCTCATAACCAGAATTGGATGTGCATCAGAAATGGAGTGAAAGTATAATTCACCCTGAGTGAAGAGGTGGGGCTCTATGACCGTAACGACCAGTAGTCTAACAAGATGGCGCTAGAGAAGGAATTGTACCCTATGTCCATTATTAGAAATAGCCTGTTTCTAATATCTTACTTTCAGGTTGGAGGTCATCTTTGTACTATGATGAGGACTGCCAGCTAGAACCGATTTGGTTAAACCACAGTCAACTCTGTTTTGACTTATGTTCAAGTTTTATTTTATATCAGATAATTTAGATAATTAGAAACTGGGCTGATAACAATTCTTTACTTTGGGATTCTTTTCTTTGGGGAAATTTGTAAGTCAAAAGCCAAAGACAGTTACACAGGGTGTGTTTAGAACACCCACGGGAATACATTTTCTAAAAGAAAACCTTTGAGCTTTTATATGCCCTTGAAAGTAAGAAAATTGAATTTCTTTAGAAGTATTCAAAAAGTGAGGCTTAGTTGAATTTAGATTAGTCTTTCTCCCAATTAGACTTAATGAGTGAGGTTCTAGTTCTCTTTGAACTCATTAGAAAAAGTATCAATGCAAAGTAATTCTCTTACCCTTGTTCATGAAAATTTTGACAAAGACTGATTCTGAGGGAGGAAAGATGAAAGTCGGGCTGCCTCCAGCTATGTCTAGCTTTCCTGTTCAAGTATTTTCAAATTCTGTCCTTCAAGTATATCAGGCATATAGGTGTCTTCCTCCCCATCCCTCTCTGCCTTGCTCTGGACTGTGGCATTCTATTTCCAGTGGGCCACTCCATCGTCCTGTGCTGTTGGTCATCACCAGAGACCTGGTCTCTACCCTCTCCTGTGGTTACATTGTTCCCTCTACCCTGACCCAGGGAGTGGGCAGGGGTAAGGGGTGAATGGGAAATTTAATGCCTATCTTTCTACCAAGCTTGATCACATGACTGTCCCAAGACCCACAAAGTCTTAACACCCCTCAGTTCCTATGATTTTTCACGTCCCCCCCCCCCCGTGGATACTTCTATTCCCAGAGCTGTTTGTCCAGGCATGTTGACAGTTGTTAAAAGCCATTTGTGCCAGTTAATCATATCTCGTGTTTAGACATCTGACAAATAGATACCGGGCATCTGTTTTGTGCAAGCCACTGTTCCATGCTAGGATTGCAGGGGAAGGGAGAAGTTGAGGATGACATTTAAGAGGGAGAGGCAGGTATGAAATGACTAAGCCTACAATTAAGACTTAACTCTAATTGTGATGTCTCGCAAGAGAGAAGCATATGGCAAGGGGGCCATGATAGTCCAAGTGTCAATAAAGGGTTTTGTGAGGAGATAAGATTTGAGCTGTTCAAGAAGTGTGAATTGGAGACAAGGAGGCAGGTGTGTGTGTTGGGGGGGCAGACCATGTAAGTAGAGGAAGCTGCTAGGGAAGGGCAGACTCATCTTTCTGGAGGAACTGCAGGAAAGCCTGGGTGGCTAAATAGAGAGAAAGGCTGAGTAGAAGGAGATGAAGGTGGGGAGACTGTCAAGGGCAAACTGTGCTGGGCGATAGACACCATGTTTAAGACTTGAGTGTTTGTCCTCAAATCTGTCAGTAATAATTGCAAGAATTTTAGTCAGTTGGAGTGGGGATGAGGAGGAGAGATGGGGTGTTTGACATGTTGCATTTTCAAATGTTTGTTCCAGCTGACGTTGGTAGGGGCTGTTCAAAGGGCAGAGGGTAGTAGAACTCAACAGAGGAGTCCAGGCAGCAGGCTGCTATCCCTCCCAGGTAAGATGGTGGTTTGGATTAGGATCCTGCAGGAAGGGAGGGAGATAAGTAGATGATGGGTTTAGATCAATTTAGATGGTAAAATTGTTAAGAGTTATTGTTGGGTTGGATATGGGAAAATGTCCAGAATGAATCCTAGGTTTTCAGTATGCTAAGGAACCAAGGAGGGCCTTGAGCCAGTAAAAGATGCCAAGAAAAAAAAAAGTCTAGGTGGGTAGAAAGCAATGCAGGATGGCGTGGGTTGTGAAAGTCAAGGACGGGCCTTGCTCCTTACACGCGGAGCCTGGACTCGCCTAACAGCCGTCGGCGCCCATTCATCTCATATCAGGTTATACAACAGTAGGAAGGTTCTGGAGGAGTTTGGTCCATGCTAGGATTCCTTTTCCAGAAGACAAGACATTTAATTCCCAGACCACTCCTGGTTTTAGGATAAAAATCTCAGCCAAGATTCAAGCTCAAAAGAATAGGATTCTCATTTTCGTCTCTCCAAAGTCTCTGCAAGAAGTTAAGTATTCTGAGCACAAGGTCTTGGCGCCTTGCCCTGGGGATGAGGTTTGCCAAAGAACTATGGTGATGTCCATAACAGGAGTATAACAATAACCATAACAATAACAGTCAGCAAATCTCACCATGTGGCAGGGACCACACAAATTAGTTTATGTAGATTATTCTGTTTTATCTATAAATAACCCAATAAGCAAGTGGACATTAGCAAATCTACTTTCAGGATGGGAGAACGGGGACTCAGGTTGAGTACCTTGCCACCATACAGCCAGAGTCAGACCTGGGATGGGAAACAGGTTACCTGGCTGTGTGGTCCTCACGGAGCTCTCAGACAGTCTGCTGCAAGGACTAGCAGCTGGCCATTCAGTTCTGCAGCCGACCTGTGTGAGGCTCAGTGCCCCTGTTCCTCCAGCAAGCGGGGCTGCCTGGTACGGTCTGTGGTTTTAGGTTTAGGATCTGACAGCAGAGGCCTAACTGTCAGGCTCCCACCCAGGCTGGCCCAATGACATTATCATGTGTTCGTGCACAGTCAGATGGATCTGAATTCAGACTGGGGTTCTGCCACTTGCTGGATTCACCTGGCCTTTCCTGGTGCCTCAGTTTCCCCATAAGAAAATGGGGATACTAATAGTTTCTAGGCCATGGGGCTGTTGGAAGGATGGGTCCCTCATTTACCTCTTTGCCTTCTGACCATTTCCCATCATTCCCCACTCTAGATTTTGGGGTGAGAGGTGGTCCTGCAAACTCATACCTCAGGATCCCTTGCAGTTCGTTTCAGCCGATAAGGAGGGCTAGTGGGTGGTACGAGGCAGAGAGAGGTTAGCCAGGTATGCCCTGGTTCTCAGGTGGCAGCTCTGTGGTTTGGCTGCTCCTGGGCAGTCCCCTCTCCTTTGTCCCAGTTGGCTTTGTCACTGTGGCCCTAGGGAGGGCGGTGATCTTGTGTTGCTGCTAATCTCTGGCTCGCCTCACCGTCTCCTCTTGGCCTTTCAGCTCTTCCCTGACCTTTCTAAGTAGTTTCTGTATTAAAGTCCCAGTGCTGAGCTATCTGGCATGGGCTCTGTTTTTCTGGCTGCTCAATGATGGATGCAGGGGCTTGCTCCAGATGATGCCTATAAAGTACTTATAACAGTGCTCTGCACATAGTATGCACTGGACAAAGGGTCGCTTACAAAAATGTACTTACTTTCTACCCATACTCTCTGCTGCCAACTCGCCCCAGGCAATTTTCCCCTGAGAACATCAGGGCTGAATCACTGCCCACTTCTCCTCCTTCCAGAATGGTGAAGACTAATTCATTCTTGTCTAATATTACAAAGTACAAGGTATAGGAATTCCTCCTTGATATCTATGCCACAATTTTATTTTGACTTTTCTGAACTTCTCCCTGTGGCTTTAAAGATCCTGCTTTACCTGGTCCCTCCTGGCTTTCTGCCTCCTCCCTCGGCCACTTCTGTATCACTCCACTCCGGTCCCACTTGCCTTCGCTCAGTCCTCACTCCATGCCGAGCTCTGTCCTCCCTCTGGACTGTGGCATGTCTGGCTGCCTCTTGGATGGGTCCTCTCTGGGCTCCTTTCATGGTGAGGCTGTCTCCCCTCCAGCCTCAGTGTAGCTGCGTCTCCTTCCTGAAGTCCTTTCTCACCACTTTAAGGTCACTGACCCCTGTTATTCTCTGTGACAGATGCTGACCATTAGACTATTAATCCCACAGGGGCAGGGTCTATGCATGACATCTTCATGCTGTATCTTTAGTACATGGCAAGATGCCCACCCGGCACAGACAGGCTCTCAGTCAGTGTGTTGAACATGAATGAATGTTGAGTTAATCTGCTTTTAAACAGTTCATGGCAAGGTTCCATAGGTATCTGTATTGTCAGGGTTCACTAGAGTAGCAGAACTCACAGGATATGTATGTGGTTAAAGGGAATTTATCAAATCAGTTTACAGTCCAAAGCAGTGTAGTCCCAAGTTTCTGACTACACGTGGAGACCTGGAGGAATCAGCAGCTGGTCTAGTGGTCCAGGAGCTGGAGTCTGAGTCCGAGTGGCCACTAATTCAGTTCTAGTCCAAGATGGAAAGGCCAGGAAACTCCAGAGAACTGATGGTGAAGGTCCAGTTTGAAGAGCTGAAGGCCGATATCTCAGACGAGAGCAGACATGCTTTCTTCAGGAAGAACCACGCATCCTTCATGTGGCTTTCTCCTTCTTTTACCCAGGTCCTGCGCCTTTCAGAACCGTGCTGCCTACATTCAGGGCAGGACCTCCCCTTCAATCTGCCATTACATAAACCAGTCATCCCATCAACACACCCAAAGTTACATCATCTTAGGTGTTTCATGATCCACTCAAGTTGACAATTCAGATTAACCATCACAGTATGATTGAGCCCTGTGAGGTACACAGAGCTCCAGCCCTTCCATGACATGCTCAGCCACTGGGACCCTCACGGAGGCTCCTAAAACTCTGGATTGTCACCTTTTTTTTTTTTTTTTTTTTTTGGTACTGGGGATTAAATTTTACCTCTGAGCCACACTTCCAGCCCTATTTTATTTTTAATTTTAAAACAGGTCTTGCTAAGTTGCTGAGAGGCTCGCTAAGTTGCTGAATCTGGTCTTGAACCTGCGATCCTCCTGTCTCAGCCTCTCAAGTGCTGGGATTACAGGCGTGCGCCACCACGCCTGGCTGGACTTTCACTCTTCACAGACCTACTGCTTCCAAGGCCTCATCAGCTGTGAGTGTCTCACATCCAAACCACAGCTGAACCCCTCGGCCCTGTCCCTTTCTCTGTTCCTGGGCCATGGGGGCCCTTACCCTGTTTCCCGACAACCTCTCCTTACACACCAGTTTGACTCCAAGGGAAAAACAAAGGCCTGTTGAAGTTCCTGGCTACTGACTAGTCAAGCAGCTTCTCATTTTTGGTCTTTCAACACAAAAAAGCTTTTAATTGCAATTACTCAGCCTCCCTCAAGGACTTAGGGAATTTTAGGGTTTAAACTAGTGGGGCCTGGCTACACTCTTGAAAGAAGGGTGAGTAGCTTTCATTCTTTAAGAATGAGCTAACAGATTAAAAAAAGACATACTAGCTAACTTTTTAATTACCCTATTCTACCTACCCAAGGCCCCAGTTCCCTAAATACATTGCCCCAAGATGCAGCTGGTGGCTAGAAGCCTAGAAGGCTACGTAGTCCCTGCTGAGGTTCTTTCCTGGGAGTCCAGCCTTGTCCTGTTCCCCATCCTGTAGGCAGATGCCGAGACAGGTCCCCCCAAAGCCTGCTACCTCCTGCTTGGCTCAGGTGTATTTGATGACCATCTCGAGGGACTGCCGCTCTAACCTGTCTTTTCACATGGACCCTCCTATCCTGGTATAGATATGAGTTGAATCTGGGCTTGGTGCATTCTCGGGACATTATGTTTTACTACAAATGGCCTCAGTATCTGGGGAAATTTCCTCATCTTCCATCCTGTTTTGCTCTGTCCTTATTTCTTCTCCTCCCTAGGCTGAGGTTCCAGTGTACCTTGTGCCTGAACCCAAGAAATTTATACTGTTGTAAGCCACAGTTCTATCTTCTTTGAGACTTAGAGCTGGGCATGGTGGCATATGCCTGTAATCCCAGTACTTGGGAGGCCAAGAAAGGAGGATTTCAGGTTCAAGGGCAGCGTGCAGTAACTTAGCAAGATTCTGTTTCAAAATAAAAAAATAGAGTAGGTCTGGGTATGTAGCTCAGAGGCAGATGCCCTTAGGTTCAATCACCAGTACCAAAAAAAAAAAAGATAGATAGATAGATAGATAGATAGAGAGAGAGAGAGAGAGAGACTTGGGAGCAAATAAGTAGATATGTAAGATATGTAAGAGAAACGAAGATATCACATATATTTTAGAATGGGAACAACAGCTCAGAGCTGAGTGCGTGGTGGTTTGGGCCTTACATTGGGCCCACTTTTGTTGGTGCAGCATTTTGGAGGGTTTGGCTCTCTCCAGAAGGCAGAATATTTACTAGTTACTGTCTGAATTGTTCAAATTTGAGTTATGATTATATAAACCAATATATATGTGATGGGTAATGCAATTAGCAGTCTAAGTGTGGGAGCAATTATATGTATTTTCACTCAGCAGCACACTTAATATTCCAGCCATCCTTTGATGTCTCTTATTTGAAACTTAGTCTCCTAATTAAATTCCTGATGAAGCAGCTTTAACCCAAAATGAAGTCCTTATTGTGCCACAAATGTGCTAAAAGTGTGCTGGAGAGTTTTATCCTCTTTTGGCCTAAGATCCTTCCTCCCTCCCTCCCTCCTTTGTGTGTGTGTGTGTGTGTGTGTGTGTGTGTGTGTGTGTGTGTGGTACCAAGGATTGAAACCTGGGGCAATCCACCTCCAAACTATATCCCAAGCCCTATTTTTTTTAAAACAGGGTCTCACTAAGTATCTTAGGGCCTTGGAAATCGGCTGAGGCTGGCTTTGAACCTGCCATCCTTCTGTCTCAGCCTCCCAAGTACTGGGATTACAGGTGCGTGCCACTGCACCTGGCTGTAAGGCCCTTTCTAAAATATAGGTCTGTGGTGCCTTCCACTGCCATCCCTCAGCATGACACATGGGCAGAGACTTTCTAAACTCTTTCTCTTTTAATTATTTATGTTTCCCATATGTTTGAGTCATTCTAGAAGCAAGATCTGTGCTCAAAATGAAACATGAATAAAAAATGCATTTGCCTGGGAATAACGGAAGACAAGATTATAGTGGTTTAAATAGATATTTGGCAAAATCGAGAGGTGTGTGATTGATGGTGCTGGCCACTGTCACAGGCAAATGGGGGAAAGCAGCAGTACCCATTGTCTCTGTTCCCTTTTGCTAGGAAAGAAAAGCTCCAGAAATCCTCATGTTTGCTTTTCCCTTAGGTCATATTGCCCAGACCTGGGTCATGTGACTGTTTTGGTGGCAGGAAAAGTTTCCATGTTAAAGAATAAGATGATCATGATTGCTTTAGATTTATCCTTTCCTCAGGGTTGAGCAAAATCAGAAGAGGAAATAGATGTTGGACAGGCAGGTCTCAGTGCCTGCTCCAAATCAACTAAGCGAATACAAGCCTCAGGCCTGAGAACTTGATGTTGATTTTTGAGCCTTTTTGGAAACAATTATTAAATAGGAGTAGAGTCAGTATCCTCGACTGTCAGCTCTAAGGGAGAAGGGACTGTGCTGTCTTCTTGTTCAATGCTGTATCTATAACAGTGCCTGGCATGAAGTCATTGTATGAATATTTCTTGACTAAATGAATAAACAAAAGGAACCTGGAGAAAACGAGATGATGAGAAAATGGGCCTCATAGGAATAAATCATCTTGACTATTTTCTTTTAAAGTTTTTGATAGAGCTGGGAGTGGTGGTGCGCGCTTGTAATCCCAGTACTTGGGAGGCTGAGACCAGAGGATCTTGGGTTCACGGCCAGCCTCAGCTACTTAGTGAGGCCCTCCGCAACTTAGTGAGACCCTATTTCCAAATAAAGAATAAAAAATAGGGCTGAGGGTGTAGCTCAGAGGTAGAATGCCCCTGGGTTCAATCCCCAGTACAGCAAAATAAATAAATAAATAAATAAATAAAGTTTTTGATAGAATAACTGTTATATCTTAAATCAAGGGATATCATAGAGATCTCATCATTGCATTTTGGGAAGTCAGTTAATAATGTCCTCACAAAATTATTTTGGGGAAATGCTTCTACAGATAACTGGATCTGTAGCAACTTGAACAAATGTACCCAGATAAGTTTTGACTGATGAGTCTGGATTGGTCGGAGGGAAGCCTGTTGGAGAGGGACTTCCAGGAAGGCAGGATGAATTCTTGACCAGAATGAGTTTGATATGAAAAAGGCCTAGGTTCCGCTACCTTCTGTCTGTCATTGGACCTTATGCTGTTGTATTCAGACGTTTTATTTTGATATATGTTATAAATCCCCCAAATGTTTTTGTTTTGTTGTAAGTAGTTGATGATCTTTTGAAAGGGCTTTAAAAATGAGAAGAAAATTATTTACCTTCATATTTATGTTTCCTTGAGATCTTAATTCCTTTGTGTGGATTCAGATTTCCATCTAGTAGCATTTTCTTTTTTGCCTGAAGGAATTTAACACTTCTTATTATAATGTGATGAATTCACATGATAATGTGAATGTGAATTCCGGTGATGAATTCTTTCAGTGTTTGTGTGCCAAAACATGTCTTTGTCTTGTTTTGAAATATGTGTATGTGTGTGTGTGTGTGTGTGTGTGTGTGTGCATATATATATATATATATATATATATGAAAGAATTCTAGATTGACAGTTTCTTCATTCATTACTATTAGATGCTGCTCCACAATCTTCTGGTTTGCATATTTCTGATGAGAAGCCTGCTGCTGTCTTTGCTGCTCTGTACTTTAATGTCATTTTTATTCTATGCCTGCTTTTAAGATTTCCGCTTCATTACTGGCTTTAGACAAGTTCATGGTGATGTTCCTTGGTAGAGTTTTCTTCCTGTGTCCACTTACATTGTTGTTTCTTACATTTGTGAGTTTATATTCTTCATCATATTTGGGAAATTTTCATCCACTAGTCAATGATTTCTTTCTGTCCTCCACAATCTGATCCACCTTGTAATTCTCCTGTCATTCAGGGACACCAATCACACGTATACTAAGTTCACTGACACTCTGTTCATTTGTATTATCGGTCTTTTTCTTCCATCAGTGTTTCATTTTGGATAGTTTCAATCACAATGTTTTTGAGTTCTTTACTCTCTTTTTCAGTAATGTCTAATCTTTTGTTAATCCTGTACAAGTATGTGTGTGTGTTAAAAATCTCAGATGCTGATTTTATAATCTTTAGATATTTGGATTTTTTAAAAATTTAAAAGATTTGGATTTTTAAAAGATTCTTTCCTGTCTCTTCTTACCATGCTCCATCTCTTTCTTCTATTTTCTTGAACATATTGCCTATGGCTACAATTACTTTCAAAACGTCCTTGTATATGAATTCGATTTCTGTTATTCCTAGGACTCTTCTATTAACTGATTCCTTCCCCTCCGTTCTATGGGTCATTCTTTCCTGCTTCTTTCTGCATGCACGATCATGTCAATTCGATGCCATTGCAGATTTTACTTTGTGGGGTGCTGGATAGCTTTTACTTCCTGTAAGTGTCCTGTGCTTTATTCTGGGATACTTCGTCCTTGAAACTAGTTTCATCCTTTGGGGGGCTGGATTTTAAGATTTGTTAAGTAGCAGAGTAGCATTTACTCTAGGGCTAATTTTACTCTGCTTCTGGGTTGAGACCATTTGCTTCATGAATGATGAGGTTTTCCAGGCTACGTGCCAGGATCAGGGCCACTATCCAGGGTCTTGTGTGTCACAGAGTATCATTCTGCTCTGACTTGTGGGAACAGGAAACCCTGGTGATGGTTCTCTCTTCCCTCTATACATTCCTCCTTGGCTTTGGGTAGCTTCCATACACATAGATGCTAATCAGCTGAAAACTGGAGATTTTCTGCAGATCCCCATGATTCCTGCTTTCTCTGGATAGCTTTTTCCTCTTCGGTACTCTACTTCTAGCCTTAGCTGCTTTTGCGTCCCTGGTTTCCCAGTTCTGTCTTCTCAGCTCACAGAGGTCTCCCAGGATTCCCCCTCTCTCTCCTGCTTCCTGGCAGCCCTCTCTAGGTAATAAATCAAGGCAATACTGGGGCTCAGCTTAATTGCCCAGCTACATGATGTCCAACGTTTGAAGACCACTGTTGTCTATTTGCCTGTGTGTTTTTGGTTTTGTTGTTGGTCGTTTTAGGCTGGACAGTAAATTTAGTTCTCTTACTCCATCTTGGCTGGCTAAACTAGATGACTATACATTATTGTTCTGTTGATAAAACAGATAGCTGAGGGTGTCACCAGTTTCCCAAATAATTCTCCTCAAGTAACCTGAAACACCTGATATGGGCCATCCACATTCACCAGCACAGTAACCCTTGTGCAACGGGTGTTACAGAAGAGTTGCCTACCAGTGAATTTTGTTTAAGGTTTTCCCCTCTGGTTTACATTTTAAGATTTCTGGGGGTACCCTTTTCACTTCATTTCTTGTTCTTTTTAGCAGTGGTTCAAACTTTAAGGCTTTTCTTTGCCCCCCCCCATTTTCTTTGTTAGTGATCAGTAATCTGTATGCAAAATTCATGTTTTGAGATTGGAATTCATCTTATTCTAGTAAATATATAGTCCTTGAATACTTAGATGCATGCTTGTTGCTGAGGTACAGCTGGGGTTGAATGAAGACAGGGTCTTTAGCCTCAAGAAGATCAAGACTTTATTTTTTTTTAATATGAATATCCACTCCTACTATTTTGGGTGATTTCAAAAGAATATTTGCATATTTGGGTGGATTTATAAGCAGAAGTAGAAAGTTCACGAGGAGGAGTTCTTGTTTTTCTTGTACATCAGCTTCAACAAGTATTTATCGAACACTTACTATACCAAGGCATTGTGGTGTTAGCTAGGGGACTGAAGCAAGCCACCCACATGATAAGTTTGTAATCTTGTGAAATTCTGAAACAAACTGATAAAAATCCAAGATGTGGTGCCATAGTAAATCCGTGTTATTTCACAGGGGAGTGTGATTATTGAGGGCTGGAGAGATTAGGGAAGGCTTGGAGAACCAGTTCAGGAAGGAACTATTGCATTTTGGGGAGAATGGCATGAGTATGGGTGCCCATGGTTTGTTTGAAAACAATGGGAGAGGTAGGGACTCCTGCTGGAGAGGGTTGGGAAAAGTAGAAGCCTCTCTGTGCCAGGTTCAGTTAATTGGACTTTAAGGAGCTGGTTTTTTTTTGTTTTTTCCTGGGGTGGACATGCACAAAGATTTGAGTACAGGATTAGGGCTAGTGTGTAGAAGAAGGACAAAGACTGGAGGCAGTAACTTGAGGGCAGAGACTATGCCTTATTTGTCTTCCCAGATACTAGTTCATATTTAATGTTTGTTGCTTGAGTACAAGTAAAAGGTTATCTTTCCTTTGTAAATTGCTAATGTTCTCGATAACCATTGGTCTTGCCAATGGCATGACAAATGTTGTGAAAGAGCCTCTTCTTGCACAATGTTATTTTGTTTCAACAGTTAAAGTGATGCAAATTTTGATTCAGACTTCTTCCAGCCTTTTTATTTTTTAAATCTATTTTGATTGGTGCATTGTATTTATAAATCATAATGAAGTTCTGAGTGATAGGAACACACATGCACACAGCACTTGGTTATGCTTCCTCCTGAGTCCCACCCGACTTCCTCCCCTTTCTAGTATATGTTATTGAGATAGGCATTGATAATTTCGTATATGTACATAGCATTATTTGATCTTCAAGCCTTTTTTAAAGTTATTCTTAATTGTAAATTGACAAATCATAGTAATATATACTTATGAGGTACAAAGTGATATTATGATTTACGAATACAACATCAAGTAATTAAATCAATCTACTTAACATACCATCGCCTCAAATACTTTTTCTTGTGGTGAGAGCATTTGAAATGTACATTTCAAATATCCCTAGAGTACATGACAATACTATATCCACCATGCTGTGCAATATATTTTAAAGAAATATCTTTTAAAAATATCTTAAAAAAAAAACAAAGAATACTTCCTCCTGACTCATGGAGGCTTTATCTTTCAAGCCCTTTCTTTTTGCATTCCTCCTTTTCCTCTTTAAAGGCTCAGCTAGTCTCAGAGAAATTATACAATGTAGCCTTCTGCAATCCCGGCCTCCCCTATCCTTATTAAATTCTGCATGGTTTTACAAATCTCATAAAAGGACAATTCACACTTATACACATAAAACCAGACCGCCCCTACTCCCACAACAGAGCTTGGCATAGATACAAGCACAGTTCACAGTGCACG
>PVJS01052928.1:0-13454 GCA_004027185.1 Glis glis | reverse complement strand
AAAAAAAAAAAAAAAAATCTAGTTAATGCTGGGTGTGGCCGTGCACACTTGTAATTCCAGTACTTGGGAAGCTGAGACAGGAAGATCTGGGTTCACGGCCAGCCTCAGCTACTTAGTGAGGCCCTCCGCAACTTAGTGAGACCCTGTTTCAAAATAAAGAATAAAAAATAGGGCTGAGGGTATAGCTCGAAGGCAGAATGCCCCTGGGTTCAATCCCCAGTACTGCAAAAAAAAAAAAATCTAGTTAAGTATATTAAATACTATTTTTCTTCTAGAGAATCAGAAGATTAGTCATATAGAAGTAAAGTATTAGTTATATAAAGCAGAGCAAATTCTCTTCTTTCCTCTTTCTTTTTGGATTAGGGCAGGCCGTGTGCTGGGCTCTGCTCGGCTCACTACTGGCTGTAATTGTGGCTCATAGGAATTCTGAGTCAAGTTGAAAGTAGCCTTGTTCACCACATCAGTTGAGTGAGGCTGGAAAGGAAGCATTCCGAATCCTTATCATTTGGAATTCCCTCACAACTCAGGGCTGATCCAATTGGGTCAGCTTTCACATACAGTTTGACTTCTCTCTTTGAACAGACATCTTTGTACCCTGGAGTGATTTCTGAAAATAAGGCCAATTTTTTATGGCTTGCAACTTGTATTCTGCCAAACTCCTGGAGAGATACGGCATGACAGAAATTCATTAAATCCTCCAGGCCTGAAATGTATATAATTAGTCTATGTTTATGAGATGTTAAAAAACTGACCTGAATTTTTTTTTTTTGTACTGAAGGTTGAACCCAGAGACATTCTCCCTCCAAGCTACAGCCCCAGCCCTATTTTATTTTATTTTTTAATTTGGAAACAGGGTCTTGCTAAGTTGCTGAGGGACCACGTTAAATTGTTGAGCCTGTCCTCCCACCTTCAATCCTCCTGTCCCCTGGGATTATAGGAGTGTACCACTGTGCCCAGCTTATATACAAATATTTGGAAACATGTAATGTATTCAGATCCACCATAAAAATTTATATAAAAATATACATCAGTATGTTGCTTCTCTACAGTTTCACTGAAGAATGTGCCTGTCTACATGTTCCAGTCAAATAATACTTGTACAGTATATATTTAAATAATCCAGAGATGTATATGTGTATAGGTGTATTACATGTAAGTGTGCGTATGTGTGTGTGTGTACATAGTATATATTGCACTCCTATGTTTTTAAATTCCTCTTGCTTTTGAAATGAAATTTCCTTTAAAATTCTTGGGTTCCAAAAACAAGACTCACTCTAATTGTAAACAAATGCCCAAAAGAAATACACAAGCAAAACCCAAGAAGGCATACACATTGCTTCCCAGTAGCGAGAGCTTGCTGTGCCACAGCGGTCTGTTCTAGAAAAAGGACTTTGGGTTGTTTTGGCCCTTTGCTCTTTATCCAGGAGCTGATTACTACTGGATGTTCCCTAGAGTTCTGTTCACAATGGTTTTAAATGACTCAAGTTTTGGCACCCCCTCACTAAAGCACTTGCTTTACTGAATTCTTAATTTCTCTTAGAGACTACACGTGTCTCTGAATAAAATTGCCTTGTGTAGTAATTACTATACACATGGTACGACTGGAATCCTTGACATTCATTAAAAAATAGTGCAGGTGGGTGAGAAAAGAGAAAAAAAAGATCACATGAGATTAACAGGTTTAAGTAAGTCGTTACCCTTCTTAGGAAGGAAGATTTGACAGATGCACTCAGGAGGAATCAGCCTCCAAGTTCAGTGCAGCTGTGTTTTCTCCCATCGCTTCTCATCTTCTCACCCAGACGCAAGCATCAGCCTTGCCTCAGATCCTTATAGAAAAGACCTGTTTTCTTGGGGTTTCTTTATTTTAAAACGCTCTCGGATGCCACAAGAATGTGATTCAACTGCCATTAACTCTCAAAAGGAAAAGGAGGCTGGGCATGGTGGTGCACGCCTGTAATCCGAGTACTTGGGAGGCTGAAACAGGAGGATTGCAGGTTCAAGGCCAGCCTCAGCAATTTAGCAAGACCCCTGTCTCAAAATAAAAAATAAAATAGGATTGATGGTATAGCTCAGAGGGAGAATGCCCCTGGGTTCAATCCAACCCACCAGTACCAAAAACAAAACAAAAAAAAAAGTAAAAGGAGTTTCAACTTTCAAGGAAAAGCCAGTGGCCGCACACTGACTGTAATGCCATATTCTCACAAGAACCCAAACATCCCATGGTTATAGGAAACAGAAACTCCACAGTGAAATTACCTAGCAGATAAAAGCTGATTTTTGCAGAACACTTAGCTATTAGGATGCCTTTTATATAACACAACATTCCATTCATATAGAATAATCATATGCACAGCTACCAGCCATATAAATGTCAATGCTTACCATCATCTAAATAAAGAGCACTGATGGAGCAAATGAAACGCGTGTGTGAAGGTGAGATAAGGTTACTGCAGCTCATCAAAACATCTAAATTCTTTAAATAATTTTGCAAAAGTACCAAAGACTATAATTCCCCCCCCAATATTCTACCTTTACTTTTTATTTTTTATTTATTTATTTTATTTATTATTTTTTTTTGCAGTACCGGGGATTGAACCCAGGGGCGTTCTACCTCCGCGCTACACCCCCAGCCCTATATTTTTTATACTTTATTTTGAAACCAGGTCTCACGAAGTTGCGGAGGGCCTCACTAGGTAGAGAGAGAGAGAGAGAGACAGGGAGAGAGAGAGAGACAGGGAGAGAGAGAGAGAGCTGAGGCTGGCCGCGAACCCGGATCCTTCAGTCTCTGCCTCCCAGAGTACTGGGATTACAAGCGTGCGCCACCACACCCGGCCTACTTTTTATTTTTCCTTAAAAGGATACCTCCTTCTTTAGTTCAAAACAAGTTTTTATTGGACTGAGCCAATTCATCTGTTTTTATAGTGAATTTTGATTCTTATCAAAGAAAAAATATTTATTTTGTTCCACAATGAAGCTTTTAAAATCTACCAATTAATTCCTTTAACAAAAATGTATTGAAGGAAACCAAGAGCGGTAGTAGGCACCATGCTTTTGTTAGCCATTATTATTTTGGAAGAAGGGGTTATTTCTATAAGAGGGGTTAAAAAATGTCTTATTTGTGTACTACTGCAGGTATTAACTTTGATAAACTAGTGTGTCTAATATGTTTACTACTTTAATATAAGACTAAAATTATGATTCACAATTTTATCTCTTGGCTTTTTTTTTCTTTTTGGTACTAGGGGCACTTTACCACTGAGCTACATCCCCAGCCCTTTTTATTCTTGCTATGTTGCTGAGGCTGGCCTTGAACCTGTGATCCTTCCATCTCAGCCTCCCAAGTACTGGGATTACAGGGGTGTGGCACCATGCCTGGCTTCTGTGGCATGTTTGATACCCATTTTTGCCAATGCTTGGGCTATTTGATTCAAATACTCAAATGTACTAATTTGTGGATAGACTTTCTCATAATATAACAGAGATTGCCTGTGGTTTTAGATACTTATAAAACCTTCTTTTTCCAGAACATATTTCCTAGCCATTAGGTGTGATCCTATGACCGAATTTGACCAAACAGCATGTGAACAGAAACGATATGGATACTTCCAGGTTTGGCTCAGACACAACTGCCACATGGTCCTCCTTGGTCTCTGCCCTTCCCCCAGTGGGTGCAGACAGTGCTGAAGCAAAGCCACAAACAGGAGGAACCTGGGTTCCTGGTTGACTGAGGAAGACAACCTCGCAACCCAACACCAGACCAGCACTGCTGAGGAGCCAGAAGCAAAGTCATGAGCCACTTCTGGATCATTTGTTATAGCAATTAGCTAATCCTGGCTAGTGTGCTTGGTTTGAGGAAAAGTATAAGGAGATTTTCTTTCAAAAAGGATGAGACTAATGGAAATAATAGGATTAAATGAAACACAGTTAACTGTCCCCAATTTATTGCCTGCACAGCAAATCCTGACTGCAACTAGAACAGCCCGTGGGCGGTGGAGTGGGAGAAGTGAGACGGCAAACTGGAGGGAGGAACGTTTCCTGCCGCTTTTCCAAATGTCCCCTCTTCATGCCCCTCTGCTTTTCTGGTGTGGCTCCAGCAAAGATGGCCCAGCCTCAGGCGGGACCTCCCCTCACATCTGCTTTCTAGCCAAAGTGAGGACTGAACTGGATCTCAGGACAGTGACGGTTTCTAAGGACAAAGTGGGAAGCACTGGCTTTCCTGAGATCATAGAAGATAAAAGCCTTCACACCTGGTCAACTTCCTGCTTCCCTGTACCTCATTATCTGCTTGCATTATATATATATATATATGTATGTACGTATGTATTGAACCCAGGGGCATTCTACCTCTGAGCTACACCCCCAGCCCTTTTTTATTTTTTGTTTTGAAACAGGGTCTCACTAGGTTGCTGAGAGTCCCGCTAAATTGTGGAAGTTGTCCTCAAACCTGCGATTGAACCTCCTCTCAGCCTCCCAAGTACTGGGGTTACAGGTGTGCGCCACCATACCTGGATGCCCTCATTATTGTCACTTGTCCTTAGAGGAACAGGTAACCCTCAATTTCGTTCACATTAATCTGTTCTTTAACATATCTTTTCTTGCCTCCTCCAAAGCTTTGCTTCATTTAATATCCCCTCCTGGTCCCACAGGGCCAGTGCATCCTTCCTCCTTCACTGACTTTCTGACTAAGAACATACTCTTTTTTTTTATCCTCCAAACACACAACCACATATGCACACAAGAAATGACAATAAAACAATAACCGCCACCATAAAACCTATTTTATAAATCTGTTATCTATCCCAGGGCGACAGCTCATCTTTTTTCATCTCTTTGATCCCTCGTTTATTAACCACCTACTCACTCTTTTGATCCTTAGTTACTTAGTAACAACCATTAATGACAATCTATTAAATGGGTTTTTTTTTGTTTTGAATCTAATGATATGTTTGGTTTTGGAGGCATAAATATGGGAAAGATGCAACTTTGGCCTTTGAGGACTTCACAAAACTAGGGAGAAAGATGGAGAGGGAATGATAACATACCATGAGGATTTTTCTGTAGTCTAGATATAAAAGGCTGTGGATGCCTCTTATCACCCAAAGCCACAAATAAAACCAATACTTTTTTTAGGACTGTAGAGAAAAAGAAAGCTTCACAGAAGGAGTAACATTGGAATTGAACAGGCATAGGCTTTTGTAAGGCAGACAAGAGAGAGGAGAGCAGCAGAATTAACAAAGGCAATGTTAACATGAGAAAGACAGCCATGCTTAGAGAAACAATAAGTTGAGGAAGCAACAAGTAATGTGCTGTGGTTAGAATGAAGGAAAGGGAATTCAGTAGGCAGGAAGGACAGGGCATTGTCCAGAAATGGCTGCTTTAAGCCCTGTTTCAAAGAGTCTTTAATGGATTTGGAGTTTTATATCATAGGAAATGTTTAAGGAGAGAAAAGAAATGATCTCATGTACACTCTGAATTATATGGTGACAGCACAGAGGAGCATCTGTTTATAAGAGTCAGGAAAAAACTAACTCATCAAGAACAGCGCAAGGTTCAAGAAGATGTATTGGAGTTCTTTGGTGGCCAATAAGAGCACAGGAAGAAATGATCAGTTCTGTTTTGAAAATGTGGAACTTGTGATGCCTGACTGCCACACATCTGGATGACTACATCCAGGTGTTACAATTTGTATGGGCAATGCAAAAATGTTCAGAGGTGAAATAATTGAATTAGGGCTCTAATCTCATCAGTGGATAAATCCATCGATGAATTGGTGATTTGAATGGATTAACTGGGTGGTAACATAAGCAGGCAGTGTGTGGCCGGAGGAGGTAGGTTACTGGGGTGTGGTCTTGGGGACTGTCATTCCCTGTTCTCTTCCTCTGGCTTTCTTTGCTTCCTGGTTGCCCTGAGCAGCTTTCCCCTGCCACACCCTCTTGCCATGATATTTCTGTCTTGTAATCGGCCCGCTGTGGACTGAACCTCTGAAACTGAGCCAAATAAACTTTTCCTCCTCTAAGTTATTCTTACCAGGTATTTTAGTCATATCAATGAAAAGTAAACTACAACATCAGGTCACAGTAGAAAGCTCATGTTCAGTGGCTGGAGAGTGGAGCTGGAGATAAAGACTTTATAGTTACTTATGTGCTAATTACTAATCATTTATCAAGAATGAAGTGGAACACTTATTTCCTTCTTTATTTCCCCTGATTTGGCATGTGCTTCTCTTTAATAATGTTTTTGGCTCATGTTGGGCATGATTCCTTCTTCTACACCTTGCTAATTTTTCTATTTCCCCACTCCTTCCTGTCAAAGTGAATGTGAACATCCCCCAACGCTCGTTGCTGTCTTCTGTCATTATCCTCTTCTCTCTTCTCGTGGCTCTTTATCCCTAATACTTCACATACTGAATATGTGCACGAGTCCTTAGTCCGTAAGTCCAGTCCTGACCATTACCCTTAGCTCCAAACTTCTTTTCCACTAAATTTCTGCTGCTCACCACATGCCGAAGATGTAAACTCATGTCAATGATGTAAATCTCCATTTTTCTTTTGCTTCAGAATTGACTGCCTAATCCATTGTGCATATCTTTGCCAATGTAATCAAGTGTCATAAATCAGATTTGATCACATTGTTCTCTTGCTCAGAACTGCCTTGTTGTCTACTGAATACCCACTGCCTAACAAAGTACTAGCTCTTCATTTGGCTTTGTAGCTCCTTCATTCTCTTATTCCAATTTACTCTCTTGACTCAAACCATTCTCCTACCCTACAAAACCCAACTAAAATGGGCTAACCATTTCTAACTATTTCTTTTAACCGAGGTTATGATTTCCTACTTCTACACAATTCCCTATTTGATTTCCCATGCTTTATAGAAATGAGACTTGAGCAAAGTAGGAACTGAAATATTTTTTAATAGATAAAAGAACATTGCTAGCTTCGCCATATATCCTCTTGTCTTTTCTGTAAAGATTGATTTGAAAAGAAGTTTATGTATTTCAGTGAGAATATATGTGCTAAGCAGGTATTATGCTAAAGTTAGATCCTTACCACTGAGAAAGTCACTTTGGTTTGCTTTTTGGATGTATATGTTTATTTGTTTGGCAGTAGTAGAAGCCTGAGAGGCAAGAGGTGGATGAGCCAATCACCCGGCTACAGAGAAACAGCCTCTCACCTCCTTATGAAACCAGGGCCACAGGACAGCAGCTGGATGGTCTGTTTGCAAGGTTCCTGGTATCACACTCTATCCCAAATTAAAATCAGTCACAATTACCATAGGCCTTACAGTTTAAAGTATCCTAAATTCATGATCACATTTGTGCTAACTTTTGTAGAAATGTGGGCTTTGGAGCTACCTGTATTGAAATGCTGAGTTGGCTTCAGGTGTGCATGAGAACACACACACACAGAGACACACTCACATGCCTGCTACTAAGTCCACCTATTTCAGGGACAGGAGGGCCAGACGAACATGCCTTACAAAGGGCTGGGTTTGTGCAGGAACATGTATCAAGCTAAAGAGGGAATGCTAACTCAGCACCCGCACCGCTCCCTCACACTGCTCGCTCTATTTCCAAATTGGTCTAGGATGGCGGCTTTTCTCTTCAGCCACTGGTACTTTTTTTAGTCTTGAAAAGTGCTAATTTCTGTCTCTTAGGGCAAAGAGAGAGTGAGTAAGACCTTCACAGGATTGAAGATGTCCTCACTTTCAGAATACCAACCAGGGTGTGGAAAAGATTCTGCATCACGACCTGGCGACCATAAGATGTACCTGTGTACTTCAACGATTAGAGGACATGGCCATCATCAATGAAAGAGAACTTCATGGAAGGTAAGAATAAGGAAGCTAGAGAGGAAATAGGAAACAAAAGGGACTTCAGAGAAATGGAAAGAGAAACCAGTAAAAAAGTGGAATGGGATTTGGGGATGGAGGTGGGGAGGGAGGGAGGCTTGACGAAGGACACAGTTCAAATCATGCTGCACTTATCTATGAAGGTCGCACTACCAACCTCACTAACAGGGACGGGGAGGAGGGGGTGGGTAGCGGAGTGGGATCTGGAGGGAGTCACACCAAGTGCTGCGTACATGTATGTTTGTAACACCGTGAACCTCACAATGATGTCTAATTACAATGCACCAATAAAAGTATTTTTTAAAAAAGAATACTTGAGCCAGGTGTGGTGGCACACGCTTGTAATCTCAGTACTTGGGAGGCTGAGACCGGAGGATCACAGGTTGACGGCCAGCCTCAGCTACTTAGTGAGGCCCTCCGCAACTTAGTGAGACCCTGTTTCAAAATAAAGAATAAAAAATAGGGCTGGGGTGTAACTTGGAGGTAGAATGCCCCTGGGTTCAATCCCTGGTATCGCAAAAAAAAAAAAAAAAAGAATACTTGAGTGAACAGACTGTGTGGTGAGAATTTTAATAGCTTTTGAGGGTGTCAGCTTCCCATCAGGACTCTATTTCACTGATCACTCTTCTGTTTTCCTACTCACAGGTGTAGGACCCCAGCAACCATATATGTATCCTCTGGTCTAGTCCAATGACCACAGCTTATTTGATAAAATGTTCAGGTAATTAAAAACTGATATAAAAGACTTGATAAGCCTGGCAATGATGAGCAAGCAAATAGGCAAGCATCACTTGTATAAGGAGCCGTAAAGAAATCTCGTGTGCAGGTAGAGAGTTATTGACAGTCCCGTGGAATCAGAGGGAGATCTGGAGGCCTGAGGCTGAGGGCCCCAGAGAGGTTGGGAGAGTGGAGGTCTGGCTCATGCTTGGTTCCTAGCTCTGGACCATCATGATGTTCAACTCTTTCCTAGCCCTTGGATTAGGAAGCATGCGGTGGTTTGGACATGGTTTCTGTGCATCTCTCAAGGGTTCATATGTTGAAATTTAACCCCCATCATAAGGTATTAACAGGGTGGTAACTTAATGACTATATTTAGAGATTGGGCCTTTGGGGAGTGATTGGATTAGAAAATATCATCAGAGTGAAGCCCCATGATGGAAGCATTGGTGGGTTTATAAGAAGGAGAGAGACTAGGAGATACACACGTGAGCTGTCTCTTCATATTTGTTGCCCTGCACCACTGTCAACAAGAATGTCATCGTCAGATGTTGGCCCATGACTTGAGACCAGAACCACAAACAACAATAAGCCTCTTTTCTTTATAAAGTTACCTAGCCTCGGGCATTTTGCTATAGTAACAAAAATGTTCTAATACAAGTGACCCTAGGGACCATATAATAATCTTCCCTCTTCTATTTAAGCAAAAAGTAGGTTCCTATTAATTTTGACCTTTTCTCCAAATAGACAGATAAAGTACTGCTTCCAAAAATATTCTGAACGTAAACATCTAGCAAGATTTGATGGTGAAGACCTTCTACAACAAGCCTCCCATTTTAAGTGACTTATACTTATGGCTGGTAAAAGAACTAACTGCATAGTAATCATGTCTGGACCACCATTCTTTTTTTTTTATTCAAAGTATTAGAAAAAGTGCTTGTCAGCACCAAATGTTTCCTTTTCCTATCTCTATTTGGCTCAACTGCTAAAAGACAAGACTTAATAGCAGTAGCCTGCTCACCAGAGCTGGAGCCTTTTACAGCAGGTGGTGCCCACCTCTGCCTACAGAATTCCAGCCTAAACAATCTGCTCAGAATTGCTGAGAAATCAGTAGAATGTGCTCATGACTCAGCCTGTTAAGTAGGAGGACTGTTATTGTTATTTTAACTCCTGCCAGCGTTCGTGGGCAATTCTCCCTCTTTCTATCTCTAGTTAACTGTGAAAGATCCCTCTTTAAAACCTCACCTGGAATAGGCTCTTGATAACTAAGAGCCAGAATGACCTGGGGCCTGGATAGGACAGCCAGCCTTTGTACCGAGAGGACAGGTTTTCACAAAGGCCACGTCTGATGTCCTAATTTACAGATAAAATTTATTTTTAGAATGCCTAATCTGCCTCTAACATTGTTGACATAGAGTGCCATGGGCGGAGCTCAGTGCTGATGAGGTGGTCATCGATGTGGGTCAGGTACCTATTTTCAGAGGGATAGTGAAAATACCAGGCTTTCTTTCTCTTTTCCTTTGTTGTTGGGGTATTGTGGTCCTGCTGTTTGTCTTTCTTTTGCCAAGTATTCTCAACCATATAAACAGCCATCAAGAGCTGCTCCTGGGAATATCGTAAAAGTAAAACAGAAAAATCCAGTCTGAGCCAGCTGTGGTGGTGCGCACCTGTAATCCCAGTACTTGGGAGATGAGACAGGAGGATCGCGGCTTGAGGACAGCCTCAGCAATGTAGTGAGACTCCCAGCAACCTAGCGAGACCCTGTTTCAAAGACAAAAAAATAAAAAGGGTTGGGGGTTTAGCTTGGAGGTAGAATGCCCCTGGGTTCAATCCCAGTACCACAAAAAAAAGAAGAAAAAAAAAAGAGAGAAAATGTAGTCTATTTTACAAAACAATTGTCTTGAAGGATAATCTTCACTCATCTATAAATGATAAAAATCTATCAATCTATTCTAAAGATAAAATAAGTAATCCCAGTAATTGGGAGGCTGAGACAGGAGGATCCAGGTTCGCAGCCAGCCTCAGCTACTTACTGAGGCCCTCCACAACTTAGTGAGACCCTGTTTCAAAATAAAAAATAAATAATAGGTCTGAGGGTGTAGCTCAGAGGTAGAATGTCCCTGGGTTCAATCCCCAGTACAGCAAAATAAATAAATAAATAAATAAAATCTAAATAATGTTGGATTGTGGCAAATCTTTATCTATTTAAAGACTTCAAAGAATAATATATATTTTCTGCTCTTCAAGTAGTTTTCTCATGTCTGCCTAGCTAATTTATCCCTAATTTGTTTATGTGGAGTTGTTTTTTGTAGCCTAAATTACAATTCAAGACTATAAACCAGCAACATCAAGTCTTTCATAGTTCTATAGAATCATGGGTCAAAACCAGAAAGTCCTTTGTCACTGAGGAAGTGATGGGCTCTGTCAGGATGAAGGAATCCTTAAAAGGGCAGCAGCCGTCACTGATGTACATTAAGGGTATTGTCTGTGCAAAGCATCTACCTTTACCATTTCACAGTAACCCTTGTGTACCCGCTCATCCCTTCAACAAGTGAGGTTCTAGGTGCTAGAGACCCAGCTCAGAACATGACACGGTCTTTGCCTTCAGCAGGAAGAGATGATGTCAGGGCAAGAGAAGGTGCCAGTTTATTTACCTTATTGGCCACAGTAGGTGTGGGTTTTATCTTATTAGAGATAAACACTGGTGAGTTTTGAATAGGAGAATCATATCAACTGATTAATATTTTTAAAAAGATCATTCTGACTTTTGTATGGACAATTGATTATTTGAGAGCGAGGTGGAGTTCAGGGGGCTACAACAGTAGTTAAAGTAAGAGACTGTGGATTTAAATGATACAGGTAGAGATAATGAGCATGATATGATTCTGGACAGGTAGAAGCTTGGTACCATAACGGTTACTATGAGGCTTAAAGAGGTTAAATAATATGTTTCTAATAGGTGGTGGAGAAGGGAGACAAACCCATTTCCGGAGCTGTTAACCACTGCACTACAATATTTAAAGGAAGTTTTCGTGTGAAAAAGGGTTGATTCTATGAGTTAACAAGACTTAAACTTCAGAGACACAGATCCACTGTTACACTAAGAATTGTATGTGTATGTCAGCAGTATTCAATTCTAAATTTTACATATAGAGTAATTCACAATCTTAGCAAATAAGTACAAAGGATTCTATTTACCAAGCATTTTCATTCCTATTACTCTGTTCAGTTTAATCTAATTGGCATGGTTAGGTGGTATCAAAGGTAATTATGTGGTTAACAATGTTAAGATAATATAGCAAAATAAAAATATCTACTTAAATATTCACATTTGTAATATCACTGAATGAACCTTCACATTTCCCAATAGCCTATCTTCTCATTTTAGGTATATATTGTCTTCATTTTTTGTTTTTACACATCAGCCCCAATGTGATAAAAGAATCTCAATAAATATTAGTGGAATAAATTAAACTTCCATTTATGTGTCAACAAACTCCAGAACTAAGTGTAATGTTAGAATAAAATTTGAAAAAATCTTTTTTTAAACATCTCCCATGATTTTTTAAGAGAACAAAAAGCAATTAACATGTGCCCCCCAAAGTATTTTTGTTTAAAATATCTTAACATTTCAAAGGTAGTATTTACACTATATTTGGGAATAGTTAGTATAGTATTTCATCTACAGGGAAATAACACAAATTTCAATGATTATGTTATGGCAAAACAGTGAAAATCATGGTTCCCATTAGATTAGTAAGATCCTTATAAGCCAATTAAAAAATGTGTTTCTAGTTGGAAAAAAAACATAAGCAGGATTGGCATGTTATCATACATGAAGAACTCTGGATTCCTTACCCACAAATCCCAAATAGGCTTTGCAAGTCCTAATTAAACCATTACCACAAAATCTTTAAAATGCTGCACAATATTTAGAAACAATAATACTATGCACCAGAAGATTAAAATATTCAAAAGTCAAATGTATAATGGTAAAAAAATGAGCCAACCAGATCTTCATGCATCAATACAGATGAATCTAAATATAATGGTGGGTGAAGGCAAGCTGCAGAGAAACATCTACAGATTGATTCCCTGTATGTGCACTTTTAAGATGCAAATAATTATATGACATTTATTTCATGCACATATCAAAAAGTATTGGAGCACACATAAGAAAGTTACAGCATCTTTAACATTGTGACAACTTTTAGGAAAAAAGGTAAGAAAGGAAAGGGAAAGCAAAGAGAGCCTTTCCTCTTTCTATGATGGTTAATCCCTGTAGAGAAGATTTTAATATGGCTGAACTGTTAGCATTTGTTTGATTCAGGTGGCCAATACTTAGTTCTTTATTGTAACTGGTAACATGTTGCTTTGAAAATCTTATAAATGTTCTTGCTTAAAAGTACAGTAATAGAGAGCTAATACAGGCAGAAAGTGAATATTGCTGTGGCCAATTTAAGATGGTATATTCAGTTCTTCTAATAAAAGCAAATTAAAGTACAATACATTTCCTAGAATGAGAAATCATTCATTTGTAATCTTTCTGTAATTTTATTCTGGTTTTATTGTAAGGGTTTTGAGTTTAAAGAAAGACATAAAATAAAGGAAAATATAGTTTCTACTCATAAAATGTTCCTTTATTCATGAAATAATTGTATATGTAACAAGTACAAATACAAAATAAAAGTTTGCCAGCTATGCATTTACTGCACTTTGAACAAATGCTCTCTATTTTTTTCTTGTAAAAATTAAGATAAACCTTACTTAAAATGTAGGGGATCTGAATGGTAGACATTTCTACCACATGAGACCACTCTCACAATAACAACTGAGGGCCTCGTGGGGACTGACACCCCCAAAGCCATCTACAGACTTCAGGTGAA
>PVJS01052927.1:0-13453 GCA_004027185.1 Glis glis | reverse complement strand
CTGGGCGTGGTGGCACACACTTGTAATCCCAGTACTTTGGGAGGCAGAGACCGGAGGATCCGGGTTTGCGGCCAGCCTCAGCTCGCTCGCTCTCTCTCTCTCTCTCTCTCTCTCTCTCTGTCTCTCTACTTAGTGAGGCCCTCCGCAACTTCGTGAGACCTGGTTTCAAAATAAAGTATAAAAAATAGGGCCGGGGGTGTAGCGCGGAGGTAGAATGCCCCTGGGTTCAATCCCTGGTACCGCAAAAAAAAAAAAACCTAGTTTTCAAAACAAGGTTAATATTATTTATCTCACAGGATTGCTTTATTAATTGAGGTACTTTTAACTGCTGTCATAACTCATTAATAAAGATTAAATATTATAAAGCATTAAAGCATTTAGAAAAGTAACTGGCATATAGTTTGTGCTTAATATCTGTAGCTGTTATTCTTTTATTATATTTTATAAATATTTTATTATTGATAGGGTTCAAGTTTTTAATGAGAAACCCAAAATCTTTATAACCTTCTAGAGCACTAGAGAATTTTATTCTCTATACTCAATATACAATCATGGAGCATCCTTAATCTCAATTTCAAATTTATCTACAAAAACATTCTCTCCCTTCATCAAATTACAATATGGGAATCATCTAATAGCTCAACTGAACAATGGAATTCTACTCAGTACTTTAATTTTAGAGCAATTAATTTGTTGAGGTTAGCCTGACATCTAGTGGAATGACTGTAGTCATTCAAAAGATTTAAAATACACACCCTTTTTAAAAAGAAACCTAATAACATTCTATTAAGTAAAAGACTAATAACTGGTGTGTTTAACATAAAAAAAGAAAACCAACCTGAGTATTGTCTATGTGTCAAAGACTAGACTAAAAGCTTCTACAAGCTGGGTGCAGTGGCTCATGCCTGTAATCCTAGTACTGGGGGGGGGGGTGAGACAAGAGGATCGAAGGAAGGTTCTAAGCCAGCACATGGTAACTTAGCGAGACTGTTTCAAAATAAGGACTGAGGGTGTAACTTAGTGGTAAAAATGCCGAGTTCAATCCCCCATACAAAAAAATTTAATAAAAATAAAAGCTTCCATATGACTTATTTCACTCATTCATGTGTTCAAATTAAGTATTTAGTATCTGCTGTGTGCTAAGCATGTATTATACAAATTTTTTAAAGCAGATATAATCCCTGACCTTTTGAAGTTTATAGAGTATCAGGAATAAAATTATTAAATTATTACATAAATGAATACAATTATAAATTGTGTTTAGAGCAATGAAGGACTTACAAGAGGATCCTTAATTTAGGTTGTTTAGTGGGGAGTTTAGGAAGGGCCTCTCTGAGGAAGGGATGAGCTGACTTCTAAAGAATGAGTATGGAGAGGGATTTAAGGCAGAAGGAATAGCAGCATACTTGAAGGTCCTGAGGTGGGAATTGAGGAAGGTGAGGAAGGTCCTGAGTGTGGCTACAGTTATGAGCAAGGAAAACAGTAGTGCTAGAGGAGTTTAGGCAGGTGGATGGGAACTGATCTAGCAGGGCCTTGTGCAAGACTTGGCCATGTTAAGTGTTCAGAAATCATTTGAAGTGCGTAAACAGGGAGAGAGGTATGATGAGATATATGGTCTTAAAAAAACTCTCTGGCTCCTAAAATGAAATCAAATGGAAAATGAATGTGCATAAAGGAAGAAAAATTAGGACCAATTGAGAGTATTTCAATAGTCCAGACAATAGATGGTTCAGGTTCATACTACAGTGATTGCTATTAAGATGTATTTTTAAAATAGATTCAGATCTTGAGGATAAACTGGATATTAGAAGAGAGCTGGGAATGAAGGACAAGAAAGCACTGAAAATACTCACAGATTTCTACCTTGAACATCTGAGTAAATGGAAGTCTGGAGATGAGAAAGAAAAGATTTGATGGGAAGACAAAGCTTTTAATATCAAAGAATGACTCAGAGACCTGTGACTATTTACCTGCAAACAAGTTTTTTCACGCATAGGGAGACAAAGAATAAGGTAAAAACTACTCTTAGGAAAAAAAAAACTACAGAAAGTCTGGGAAGACTGTCTTGTTTGCACATTTTTTCAAGATAAACTGCTTAGCTGGGAACCAAGAGGTGAGTGTAGGCAGTCTGTTTTTGTGAAGGTTGTCCAGCCATAACAAAAAAGAAAATTTCAATTGTATTGGATTCTTCCCAACCCCAGTTTTTTGTGGGCCATACTGGGGCAGGCTGTCTAAGGGTAACGTCTACCAAGACCCTTTGATTAGCATCTCCATTTGGTTGAGCCAGGCCCACATTATTTCCCACATCAGTATTTCTCAACTCTTTCCTTTTGGTCAAAACTAATTCCAAGAGATGCAAAGTTCACCATGAGGATTTCAGAGGCTCTTTGACATACTACTTATCAGTTGTATATCAACTCGAGATAATGGATGTAAAGTAACATTTGGATTTCCTGATTTCATCCTCTTGATCTGGATTACTAGATAAGCCATGGCAAATCATGCAGGGCCTATAGGCCAGGTAACAGTTCTTATTCTTTATGCTAAGACTAATGAGAAACTACTAAAGGGGTAAAATTGAGAGCATAACTTGATAAAAACTTTAATTTTGAGCTGGGCATGGTGGCGCACGCAATCCTAGTACTTGGGAGGCAGACACAGGAGGATCAGGGTTCACCGCCAGCCTCAGCTACTTAGTGAGGCCCTCCGCAACTTAGTGAGACACTGTTTCAAAATAAAGAATAAAAAATAGGGCTGGGGGTGGAGCTTGGAGGTAGAATGCCCCTGGGTTCAACCCCCGGTACCACAAAAAATAATAATAATAATAATAATAATAATAATAATAATTTAAAAATTTTTTAAAAAACTTTAATTTTAAAAATTTGGGGAAATTTTATGATAATTATTAGATAACTGGAAAATTGACTATTGACTGGGTATTTGGAAATATAGCAACAGAGCATTAACAGATTTCTCAAGAACAAAGTAGAAGTCAGAAATTGATGAAAGAAAACCTTCATGGAACTGAGGGAAAAACAATTAACTTTTATCTTAGTCTGTTTTCTGTTGTTATACCTGAATATCTAAGACTAGATAATTTACAAAGAAGAGAAATTTATTTCTTACAGTTCTATAGGCTGGGAAGTCCAAGAGCATGGCACCAGCATCTGGTGAGAGCTTTCATGCTGCATCAAAACATGGCAAAGAAACTGGGCGTGGTGGCGCACGCTTGTAATCCCAGTACTTGGGAGGCTGAGACAGGAGGATCTGGGTTCGCTGCCCGCCTCAGCTACTTAGTGAGGCCCTCCGCAACTTAGGGAGACCCTGTTTCAAAATAAAGAACAAAAAATAGGGCTGGGGGTGGAGCACAGAGGTAGAATGTCCCTGGGTTCAATCCCTGGTACCGCAAAAAAAAAAAAAATACAAAAACAGTTAACATGGCAAAGGGCATCACATGGCAGGATAGTGCAAGCTCAGGTTTCTCTTCCTTTCTTTACAAAACCTTCTTTCTTATCTTGCTTTCTGGAAATCTTATATTTCACATTCTCATTCTATTCTCATTTTTCTTAATCATTTCTTGTTTCTCCATGCTGCCTTCTGTATTATTTCCTCAGGATCATCTTGCATTTACTAATCTCTATTCATCTATACCAAATATGCTATTTATCAGCCCAGTAAATTTTTACTTTAATGACTGTATTTTAAATTTCTAGATGTCCTATTTTTAATGTCTATTTTTACTTTCACTGGGTCTTACTGGGTTTTTTTTCAGATTTTAATCTTCCTTGCCTTCTCATTCTGTGTATTTCCTGTTGGGAATCTTATTAATCATATCTATGCAAATGACTCTGCAGTCTGTATCTTTAACCCGGTATTCTCTCTCAAGTTTTAATCACTTATTTCCAATTGTTAGACATTAGATTCTAGACATTCGACATTAAATGTCTCATGCTGCATGTAATGAAGCTTATCTGACTACTCCACCCAAATAATATGTCCTTTCTATAACTTACTTTCACACTAATCTGTTCCACTCAATTAATACTCTGCAATACAAGTTTCATACTTTAGGTTCTATTTTCATGTGAATAAAATTATATGTCTTCTGAGCACAAGATTCCTGTTTTGTGCTTCTTAGCAAGACTTCCAGGTATCCTTAATTCCTCCATAACCATTTAATGTCTTCCAAGCTAGATTTTCTAAGATTCAACTTATAATATTTAATATGTGCCTATCCTTTGACAGAAGAGACCATATTTTTATGTGATACTGGGGATTAAACCCAGGGCCCCACATATGCTAGGCAAGAAGTGTTCTACCACTGAGCTAGATTCCCAGCCCTTTTTATTTTGAGACATGTGTCTCACTAAGTTGCCCAGACTGGCCTCAAATGTGTAATCCTTCTGCCTCAGCCTCCCTAGTAGATAGGATTATAAATGTATACCACTGGGCCCTACAGAAGAGACCATATCTAATACTGATTGGTATACTTCACGGAACTTAGCATCAGAGTTGCTCATAATAGGTGTTAGCTCATCTGACGGGTAAGCAACTAATAAATAAGTCATTTTGAAATTTTCCTTGAGAATTTGAATTTATCATATCACGTTATTTGGTATATTTGCTCCTTACTCCCAGACCACAGAGCACCAGAAAATGATATGTACCTTTCAGTACAGGAAGCTTATTGCTAGGATGAGTCATATTAACCTAAATTACAACAGTGTGGGCCAACCTGCTATTTCCCTGTTCATTGTAGTCTTCATCCCAAGTCACAAGATAATATCACTAAACTATTTAACTATAGTTTAAAATAAAGTTATAATCAAGCTTTATTTTTTAGTAGAATGAGTATTCAATCATCCCAGTGAAAATATGGGCATAAAGGGCAAGCTATTTCTAGCAATGGTTTGAAACAGAATAGCATTGCCAGTAGCCTAGCACTTTTATTTAGGATCAAAGGTGTGGTAAACTAAATTATTCCAGGATCCTGGCATAACAAGAAAAAAATTATATCATTTTGAGGTAAGAAAAATTTTGGCCTGTTAGCTGATATCTATAGCAAGTCATTTGAACTGTGTTAAAGGCTAGGTTGTTTTGTTTTGTTTTACATTTGAAACATAATGCAGATTTAATCATTTTATCAATCCGTTTATCATGAAATACATGATAAAATTAATTCAATTTCTTACTTTCACATATTGAACTTTGGGGAGAAGAAACTAAAAGGTTCCTCCTCCTTCCCCTCTTTCTCCTTCTTCTCCTCCTCCCTTTCCTCCTTTTTTCTCTCGTCTTTTATATAATGATATATTACTGTTGTAAAATTTTTAAATATACAGGATTAAATGTGAAAGTTCCTTTTTATTTTTCCAGTCACTTTCCTTTTCCCACTTTCTCTATGTGCATCACTCTGTATCAATGTGAATGTATAAAAACATATGTGTAGCCCGGCGTGGTGGCGCACGCTTGTAATCCCAGTACTTGGGAGGCGGAGACCGGAGGATCCGGGTTCGTGGCCAGCCTCAGCTACTTAGTGAGGCCCTCCGCAACTTCGTGAGACCCAGTTTCAAAATAAAGTATAAAAAAAATAGGGCCGGGGGTGTAGCGCAGAGGTAGAACACCCCTGGGTTCAATCCCCGGTACCGCAAAAAAAAAAAAACATATGTGTATATTTGTGTACTCTTATTTTTTTTCTGTGGTACTGGGAATTGAACCCACAGGCATTCTACCTCCAAGCTATACCCCCAGATCAATTTTATTTCTTATTTGGAAACAGGGTCTCACTAGGTTGCTGAGAGCCTCACTACATTGCTGAGGCTGTCCTTGAACCTGTGATCCTCCTGTCTCAGTCTCCCAAGTATTAGGATTACAAGCGTGTGCCACCACGCTGGCTTATATGTGTACTTTTATAATACATAGAATTATACTTTAAGTATGTTAGATGACTTTTTTCTCTTAACAGTATAGAGATTTTTCCATTTCAGCATATATTTGTGTCCATAGTTCTTTTAACAATCGCATAGTATTTCACATTAGAATGTACCATACCTCATAAAATCATTTCCTTACTGATTAATATATTTTCCAACTTTTTAAAATTAAAAGCAATGTTGCAAAAAATGTCATTGTATTATTTATTTTTCTACAAACTTGTCTTTGTATACAAGTAGAACTGCTGGGTCAAAGACCTTAAGTTTTAATTTTTGATAAATATGCCAAATCACCCTTCCAAATATCTTTACCAATGTATACTTCCTCCAACAAAGTTTGAGAATGCTTGTTTTCCTATATACTCAGTATATAGGAAATATATACTCACTGTTTTGCTCTCTACCAAAAGTAAAACTGTATAAAAGTAAAGCAAGCCAGGCGTGGTGGCGCACGCTTGTAATCCCAGTACTTTGGGAGGCGGAGACCGGAGGATCGGGGTTCGCAGCCAGCCTCAGCTCTCGCTCTCTCTCTGTCCCTGTCTCTCTCTCTCTCTCTCTCTCTCTCTCTCTCTCTCTCTCTCTCCTTAGCGAGGCCCTCCGCAACTTTGTGAGACCCAGTTTCAAAATAAAGTATAAAAAATAAGGCTGGGGGCGTGGCGCGGAGTTAGAACGCCCCTGCATTCAATCCCCGGTACCGCAAAAAAAAAAAAAGTAAAGTAAGTCCGTAGAAAGATGACGAAGGAAATATAAAGAAATGTATGAGTTCCCATTTTCTCATCTTTACCATAGTAAGTTAACAATGTCCAGGATTGAAACAGGTAGTTTAGAAAAGGAAGGAGAAAAGAAAACCTTATACAAAATGACTGTAAGAAGGGTCTTTTAGAATCTTAAATACCTCTTGTGGGGAAAAAATAATATGAAGTTTAGCTATTCATTTTTCACTCATTTTTGTTTGCTTCTGTTACATTCAAGTAAATTTAATATTTTTTATAATTTTGTTTTTGTTTACTCTGTGTGTGGGTGTCTCTTTCACTCATTCTTTATTTGCATTTATGTGTAGAAGTATAGTCACCACAGGTTAACTTTGGCTATTTCTGGGTGGTGGTATTTGGTTTGTTGGTTGCTTTCTTCATTGTTTATTTCTGTGCTGTTTGAATATTTTTAATGACAATTCAACATGTTTAATAAATCAGTAACATTCTTATTCTAAACTACAAAAGAAAAGTATGAAATAAATGTTATTTGTGTGTTAAATACACACATACACTCAGGTTGAAAATACAAACAGCACAGAAAAACACAAAATGGAAAGTGAAAGTTTCCTACCTTCCCAACTCCTTAACCACCACCCCCATATTTTCTCCCCAAAGACAACCACTGTAAATAGTTTCTTTAAATTCTTTTTATTTAAAAAGTTATGCTTATACAAGGTATGTGTGTATATGAGTTCCCATTATCTCAACTGTAACATAGTAAGTTAATAGATGTTGTCTAAGATTGAAACAGGTATTTCAGAAAAGGGAGGAAAAAAAGAAAAAGAAAGCCTCATACAAAATGACTCCAAGAGGGTTCTATATCTACATCACACATCCCTTTTTTAAATTTAAACAAAAGGACACACACACTGTTCTGCACCTTGCTTTTTTATATAAATATGGTATCTTGAATGTCTTCCTACATCAGCATTTATAGACACACATTTCTGCTGCCTTTATTTGAGGTCCCATCCACATACAGTATTTTCAGTATGCCCATGAGTAAAGAATTCTAGCAGACCAATGAGAATATAAGGTAAGTGTTATATAGAAGCTATCAATCACTTGCACTGAACTGATGATAGAAGGCAAGGACAACCCATAGTTCTTCCTCCTTCAATCCTTTCTTACTCATCAGTAAGTCAAAGATAGTATTGGTAGAATATGCACATATCAGAAAATAAAATTTTAAAAACTGAGTTAGTTTTATGCAGCATTTCCACTATGTTGCTCAGAAAAAAATACACATACATATACACACTATGAAATACAAATTGTGTACTTTCAATGATTATACATACATTTTAAATGTTCTTATATTTTTCATTTTGTAACTGGTATTGTGTAATATAAAGATGTATGGAAAATTCATGCTAATAATTCAAATTTTTAGCTTTTTTGCTTATAATGGCACTAAATAGCAAACTTTTAAAGTATGATAAGTGGTGAGAGAGACCACAGAAGAAATGAAAACCTTTTTTAAAAAATTGTAGCACCTTCTAACAGCACTTTTCTCCTGTTGCTTGAACAAGACTTCATACTTTCATTTTGCACTGGTCCTTGCAAATTATGTAGCTGGCCCTGTTTATCAGTCTAAACGCTGAAAGGAAGGGGTTTTTGTGTTTTTGTTTTTGTTTTTGTTTTTGTTTTGTTTTGTTTTGTTTTCCGGTACTACGGATTGAACCCAGGGGCATTCTCCGAGCTACATTCCCCAACCCTATTTCTTTATTCTTTATTTTGAAACAGGGTCTCACTAAGTTGTGGAGTGCCTCACTCAGTAGATGAGGCTGGCTGCGAACCTGGATCTTCCAGTGTCAGCCTCCCAAGTACTGGGATTACAAGCGTGCCCCACCACGCCCAGCTTGAAAGGAAGTTTTAATAAGCATAGGACACCTTCAGTTCTTTCTCCACAGCAGCATGGCAGATGTTGATAGTTGCTTACCCTATAACTATTCTCTCCCTCTTCCTTGCTAACAGAAGCCCCAGCTTGTTCAGAATGACAATATACGCTGTTTAAAAACTGAGTTATTGTACTCTTACAAATACTCTTATATTTTTTAATAGGGAACAATGCATTTACCAGCCTCTATTACATTTATCGGAAACTAAATCACCCAGTTCTAACTAGGGAGTTGTAAGTAAAAGTTTACCAGGCAGAGTTTATGAAAAAGCTATTTTCTTGATTTAGAAAATAGAAAGCATGTACCTTTGCCTTTACCCTTTATCTTCTTTCTGCCTTGAAAATATAAGTGATGCTTAGAAGGCATCTTGAGACATCATAATGAAAGTTACATGAGAAGAAGAGCACAGCAGAAGCAAAAAACTGCCTACCTCTGACCTTCTTAGTAGGTGAGAAATTAAATCCCTATTTGGGTAAGTCACTACAGCCAGGTTTCCATTGCTTCATCTGAACACATCCATCCTTAACTAACACAGGAAGATTAGATAAGATGAAAACTCTTCCACTATAAACACTTAGAAGTGCTGGGTAAAATGTAGGGGGGGGGGATTATTGCATACTAGAGCTCACAAAAAAGGGAAATATTCAGAGGGCCAAAATAAAGAAGGAAAATACCAAAGCCTTGAGCATACAGTATGACCCTGCCTTGAGTGGGGGAAAGGTTGGACAAGGAAAATGCTTGAATGTTTAAACCCATGTGGAGATAAATGAATGAATAAAATATGGTGTGTGTATTCTCAAAAGAATACCATTCAGCCTTAAAAAAATCTTATCATTTGTAATGACATGGATGAACCTAGAGAACACTATGTTAATTGAAATAAGATAGGAGTAGAAGATAAAAACCATATGATCTCATTTATGAAATGTAAATAAGTTGAACTTATAGAAACAAAGAGTAGAATGGTGGTTACCAGGGATTGGGGAGGGGGTATAAGGATTGGGTGATGCTTGTTAAAGGAGACAAAATTTCAGTTAGATAGGAGGGAATGAGTCCAAGATTTATTGTACAACATGTGACAATAGTTAATAACAATGTATTGTATTCTTGAAAATCACTAAGAAAGTAGATGATAAGTTTTTTGACACAAAAATGATATGTAAGGTAATGCATGTTAATTAGTTCAATTTAGTCATTCATATATATATACACACATACATATTTCAAAGTATCATGTTTCATACAATAACTATATATAAATTTTACTTATCAATTTTAAAAATTAATTTTTTAAAACCCATATGGTAACTGAAGATAAGACCCTGGGCCTCTGGTACTATTAGCAATCAGTAACTATGAGCGTCCCCATCTCCACCTCATGGCCTCACACACACATCAATTTTAAATCAATGAAAGGGTAGACTAAATAAAACCCACCCCATGGCCCAGAGAGATGCTGAGGAAGTTTTTTTGTCACAGAACAAGCTCTGAAAGGGGAGAAGCTTTCCCCTGAGAATTTATAATCATGAAAACTACTAATTTGGGTTTCAAATTTATATTTGAGAATGATCTTGGAATTTCCAAGCCAAGAAAGAATTCCCTATCAAAATACTCACTGGCCAGTGATATCCTTAGGGGTCTCTGACAGAAGAAACATTTTTTAAAACAAATCACTAAAAATGAGCCCATTAAAAGAAAAGGTATGAAACACAAATCAATCCACAAAGAATAAAGTTAGCAGACACAACAAACAAAAGTATTAGAGTCCTAACTGTGAAGTATACATCTGTATACTACTTATGTAGTTTAAAAATATAAAAATAGTAATATCACTTATAGATACATAAAATTTCAGTGAAAGTAGAAACATACAATACAAATTGGTTATACCAAATTAAGTGACTAACTTTGGGGAAGAAAGGGGAAGGGATTGTGTGTCCAAAGCCTGAAGAACTGATCCAAATTAAAGGAGGTTTGAGCAACGTGTCACTTGAGTGAATCATGTGATCTTGGCTTGGATGCTTTTACTGTAAATACTTCTTTGGAACAATTGGCTGAAGCCTTAGTAGGGTTTCTAGGCAAAGGGTCTGCAGAACTTTTTGTACTATTCTTGCTTTTTTGTTTTAAATTATTTCAAAAATTTTAAGAAGGCCGGGCGTGGTGGCGCATGCTTGTAATCCCAGTACTTTGGGAGGCGGAGGCCGGTGGATCCGGGTTCGCGGCCAGCCTCAGCTCGCTCTCTCTCTCTCTCTCTCTCTCTCTCTCTCCCTGTCTCTCTCTCTCTGCTTAGTGAAGCCCTCCGCAACTTCGTGAGACCCGGTTTCAAAATAAAATATAAAAAATAGGGCCAGGGGTGTAGCATGGAGGTAGAACGCCCCTGGGTTCAATCCCCGGTCCACAAAAAAAAAAAAAAAAAATTTAAGACGAGAACTAAGATGAGAAACAATTTCGAGAAGAAACTGTCAGGAACAGATCAATTAGAGGTAGAAAATAAGAGGAAATAATCAAAAGGGACTCAAGATTTCTGGCTGAGGTGATTTCATGCATATGATTCAATTCACCAATATAGGAACCTCAAAAAGAAGAGCAACTATCAGGAAAAGCAAACTGCAACAGGCTCACCATTGAAAATACTGAATCTGACAGTGGACAGGTAGGTATCTGGAAATTTAGGTTGAGGATGGTGGTGTCACCAAAGAGCCTAGAACTGTATACATCTTGATTTGCATACATTATTCACTTAACAAGTTATTTGAGGATCTACTATGTTGCCTGGCACCTAGAACATAAAAATATAAAAATGAACAGGAAATGGTTACTGCCCTTGAGGGACTCACATCTGGTAAGAGACATAGACTCTATCTGTAAGCAAAGGGTAGAGAGTAGGAGCTAGTTCGGGAGGGTGATGGGTGTGTTATCAACCTTGACCACACATCAGAATTACCTGAAGAACTTCTAATCATCTCAGTGCCTAGTCCACACTCCGGTGGTAGGATCCAGGCATCACTGGTTACTTATACTCTCCAGGTGATGCCAATGTGCGGCCAAGGTTAAGGTAGCTGTGGCTCTACTCAGAGAACACCTGAGACCCCTCTTTCTTTGAAGCATGTGGCAATGATGGGGAAGGAGTGTGGAGGATAGGAGGTGGAAACAAAAGATTTTGGTTGAAAGAGCTCCTTCCAAATAACTTGATGAGTTACGTGTTCTCTGTAAAGAAAAAGTATCAAAGGCTAAGTAGAAATAAAGACATATGAAAATAAGGTAGAGATCTTAAGGAAAGTGTCAGAAAAAGATTATAGCTGCAGAAGGTTCAAAAGGAAGAAGTGACTTTTTTTCAAGTGTGGGAAAACCTAAACACTTGATGAAGAGGATCCAGGGTTCTTTCCCTTAATGGTGGACATGGTGGTATGACACTTTTGTAAAGATGAGCACAGGTTATAGCAAGTTACCTATTTTAAACACAGAGATCTGGAGAGATCTGTGCTTTTCCACATAAAAATCTAAATAAGAGACAATAAATGGAAAACAGAATTCCTGATTATATACTTCCTTTTCTGTATTTCTGGAAAAGTTGAAATAAACGATATAGAGTATTTCAGAGCTGGGAGACTCCCTGACTTTGGAGTTACTTCATTAAGAGGTAGCTGTTTCTGTCACAACAAAGAATAAAAGAACACAAATATTTATATGCAATCTGTTTATCCTTTTAATGCTTTTACTGCACTCGTCACTGTCTTTCAGTCTTTAACAACAGCGAATGCTTCTGTGACTGCTGTTTCAGTAAAATAGTGAGGCCCAATGGGAGCTCATTTCATTGCCTGGTGGGCCTGCATTCCCAGCTCCATTGTATCAAAAGGGCACAACCACACACACACACACACACACACACACACACACACGTTTTCTTATTATTGAAATACCCACAAGTCTCCTTCCATGTTTGAACCTGTTTTAATTTCATTCAAGCATTGATTGTGTCGAGAACCTGCTTATAAAGTTACTTGGAATGACAGGGTTTTGTTGTATTGTTTTTATAAAACAGATTTGACATCATATTCTCATTTATTACTAAAATCACCACGCTGAATTAAGGGCTATTCTACCTCACCATCTTGCACTTCTTTGTGTTCATCATTCAGTCCTGAGTCCCCTGCACGGTGCTTTGCAGACTAAGCACCTAGTGCTGATCTGTGATACAGCGTGAGCAGGCTGCCTTAGAGCAGCCGAAGTCCTGTGGCCCGAAATACAGCTCTGCTAGGGGTGAAGACCCGGAGGTTGTCAAATACAGGCCAAGAGCGTGCTACCTCCAGCACCTGATTAGCGCCTGGCACGTAGCAGAGGCTCAGAAGCGCTGCATTAATATAAGCGTGCTTATATGCACGGGGTGGGCGGGGACCCGAAACTCCACGCGATTCTCTAAGCGCTCGCTCGCCGAGTGGCCGTCTTCAGGGTCCAGCGGGGCGCGCCGGCGCTGCTAGATGACCGGGCCACTGGCCGGTTCTAATCCCATAGATATTGTAATTCTATGCTGTCACTTCCATCTCTCCTCTTCAATTGAGAAGAGGAATTGGGGTCATCGTGGCCTCGGGTGTCAGAGGGGAGCGGCCCCGCGGCGCGGTCCCGGGCGCCGGCGAGCGGTCGGGCGGAGCTCCCGGCGCGCCCCGCGGCTGAGCCGCCGAGGGCCTCCAGGGGTCGCTGTTCCCGCAGAACCTCGCCCCAGGCCCCGCCCCTCGGCCGGCGCGGGCGTGCTCCGCGGCTGAGCCGCCGAGGGCCTCCAGGGGTCGCTGTTCCCGCAGAACCTCGCCCCAGGCCCCGCCCCTCGGCCGGCGCGGGCGTGCTCCGCCGGGAGCCGCCGAGGGCCTCCAGG
>PVJS01052926.1:0-13456 GCA_004027185.1 Glis glis | reverse complement strand
AGAGAGAGAGCGAGCTGAGGCTGGCCACGAACCTGGATCCTCCGGTCTCCGCCTCCCAAAGTACTGGGATTACAAGCGCGCGCCACCACGCCGGGCATCCATGTTTTATCCCTCTTGTTAAGAAACCTTAACACTTCTACTCTTCCCTCACAATAACGTTCTTCATCTTGTTAATGATTTCCAGGTCTTTGATATTCATTTTCAAATGTAAAAATCAAAAGGAGGCATGGTAAACCAATGAATCATACTCAATACCCTAAAGCTTTTTTAAAAAATGTCGACTCTCAATATCCTAAGACTTTTTTTTTTTTTTTTTGCGGTACCAGGGATTGAACCCAGGGGCTTTCTACCTCCAGGCTACACCCCAGCCCTATTTTTTATTCTTTATTTTTTGAAACAGGGTCTCACTAAGTTGAGGAGGATCTCACTAAGTAGCTGAGGCTGGCTGAGAACCCGGATCCTCCAGTCTCAGCCGCCCAAATACTGGGATTATAAGCATGTGCCACCATGCCTGACTCTCCTAAAACTTTTTGAAATATAAAACAACTATATGTTGCTTATACCTCTAGAGTTTACAACTATGATTTCCTAATCTTTTTTATTTTGTTACCTTTATACTTAAGATGACTTATTTTGTAACTCTATTTTGCCCCCAACCATTTTTTATTACACTTTTTTTTTTTTGCGGTACTAGGGATTGAACCCAGGGGCATTCTATCTTTGAGCTACATCCCCAGCCCTATTTTTTAATTCTTTATTTTGAAACAGGGTTTCACTAAGTTGCAGAGGGCCTCACTAAGTAGCTGAGGCTGGCCACAAACCTGGATCCTCCGGTCTCAGCCTCCCAAGTACTGGGATTACAAGCCTGCGCCACCACGCCCAGCTTTTATTACACCTTTGACAGGTGATTTTTTTTTTGAAATTCATTTCCATCATCATGGTATGAACTTGTATCCTACAACTCCAAAACATTCACCATTTCTTTTTTAATAATAAATAGTAATTGAGAACAAATCCTATGAGTCATCATTCAATACTACTTTGAAGAGGTGACTATTAAGCAGTTTGAGCATACCCAATCCAAAATCAGAAATCATTTGCCTTCGAACAAGATGCCATAAGTGGAAAATTCCATACTTGACCTCATGGGATAGTTGCAGTAAAAACAAAGATGTACTAAAAATATTGCATAACATTACCTTCAGGCAATTTATATGTAAGGTATATATGAAACACAAATTAATTTCATATTTAGACCTGCATACCATCCTTGAGATATCTCTATGCTTATGCAAATATTCCAAAATTTTAAAAATCCCAAATCCCTCTAATCCCAAGCATTTTGGGCAAGGGATACTCAATCTCTATTAACAAATGCCTCTCCTTGATACAATTCTGCCTCTACTGGGAAAGATAAAGAACCCTGAAAACTACATCTTAACATTATCAACAGGCAAAAGTTAAGACTCTCAAGAAGCAAAAGAGAAGAGGAAGGCTGGGTGTGGTGGTGCACACCTGTAATCCCAGTACTTGGGAGGCTGAGATAGGAGGATCACAGGTTTGAAGCCAGCCTCAAAAACTTCGTGAAGCTATCAGCAACTTAGCAAGATCCCATTTCTAAATAAAAAATAAAATAGGGCTGAGAGTGTAGCTCGGAGGTAGAATGTCCCTGTGTTCAATCCCCAGCACCACAAAAAAATAAAATAAAATAAATAAATATATATCCAAAGGAACTTGCTGTTTTAGAAGACAGTGTTATTTTGTTTCTCAGTGCATACTTTACTATATAATAGCAAAATTAAAAACATCTATTTCCACAAGTGAAACTTAAAACATTTTATAATAAAACTTTTTTTTTTGGCGAAACTGGGGATGGAACCCAGGGGCATTCTACCTCCGAGTTACACCCCCAGCCCTACTTTTTATTCTTTATTTGAAACAGGGTTTCACTAAGTTGTGGAGGGCCTCACTAAGTAACTGCGACTGGCCGCGAACCTGCGATCCTCCTGTCTCAGCCTCCAGTCTCACCTTCCCAAGTACTCAGGTTTCAAGCCTGCGCCACCATGCATGGCTTAAAATATTTATCTGAAGGAGCCGGGCGTGGTGGCGCACGCTTGTAATCCCAGTACTTGGGAGGTGGAGACCGGAGGATCCGGGTTCGCAGCCAGTCTCAGCTAATTAGTGTGGCCCTCCACAACTTAGTGAGACCCGGTTTCAAAAAAATATATAAAAAATAGGGCCGGGGGTGTGGCTCGGAGGTAGAATGCCCCTGGGTTCAATCCCCAGTACCGCAAAAAAAAAAAAATTTTATCTGAAGTAAACACAAGTAATACTAACCAGAACTAAGAAGTAATAAGTGGGATTTCATTTTTAAATGCCCCTTTTCCTTTAAGAAACCTTTCTGAAATAAGAAGTAACAGAAATTCACTTTGACTTTGATGACACTAGGAAACACCTGTGTATCTCAACCATAGTATTTAAAAAAAAGAACTTCCTAATTAATGTAAATCCAAATATGCTGAGGAAAGACCAAAAGAGGCACCTGCAACTACAAAGAAGCCCACAGAGGACAGTTCTCTGAAGTAAACAGACCCGTGACGGGTGAAAAAAGCAAAACATAACTACAAGAAGAGATCTGTAAGGAAGCAGGGGATTGAGAGTCTTAGTAACTCTACAGCTACTATCTCTGTGTGCTAGCAAGAAGCTAAGGCTCAGATACAATTTTCTGGCTATTCCAGTGTGGTCTTCCTTTCTCTTTACTGGGAAGCCAGCTTATGTTTTACCTCCTTATGTGGTATCACCACACCTTCCCTAAGTTCTCATACCTTTTATAAGCTCTTTGATCATCTGACTAAATTCCTTATGTTCATGACAATGTGTGGGGCAATATTTTTGTAGCAAATGTTGTGAAATAAAGTAAAATACATAATGCATGAAAAGCCTTACATTTAGGTATCAATAAATAATAGCTCCATTGTTATTATTAGTAATAGTAGTAATAAAAACCAGCTTCAAAGATGTATTGGTCCAACCTATATTGAGTGCTATCTAGGTGGCAGGTACTATCATTGTACCAAAAGAGATTTAAAAGAACAACAACAGGTTAAATAAGGCATGTAAGACATAGGGGTGTAGCTCAGTGGTATATAAAACTTGCTTAGTGCTGGGCGTAGTGGTGCACGCTTGTAATCCCAGTACTTGGGAGGCTGAGACAGGAGGATTGCAGGTTCACGGCCAGACTCAGCTACTTAGTGAGGTACTCCGCAACTTAATGAGACCCTGTTTCAAAATAAAGAATAAAAAATAGAAGGCGGGCGTGGTGGCTCATGCTTGTAATCCCAGTACTTGGGAGGCTGAGACACGAGGATCCGGGTTTGCGGCCAGCCTCAGCTACTTAGTGAGGCCCTCCACAACTTAGTGAGACCCTGTTCCAAAAAATAAAAGAGTAAAAATTGGGGCTGGGGGTGTAGCTCACAGGTAGAATGTCCCTGGATTCAATCCCCAGTATCGCAAAAAAAAAAAAATAGGACTGGGGGTGTAGCTAGGAGGTAGAATACCCCTGGGTTCAATCCCCAGTACCACCAAAAAAAAAATTGCTTAGCCTGTGTGTGGACCTGGGCTCAATCCCCGGCATGGCAAAGAAAGAAAAAGAGAGAGAGAGAAATAGTATAAGAGGTATAACATAATGAAGAAATATAATCCATTATAAAGGTGAAAAAGTTAAACCAAAAGATCACATCTAGCCTGAAGAGATCAGAAAGCTTTACAGAGATGCAGCATCTGATATGGACCTTGAAGATCCATATCAGATCTGAAATATTAACAGCGTAGGGCCCTAGAGAGCCCTAACAAGAGTGACTCCATGTTCGACCTGGTCTGGAATTCCCCTCCTCAGGCTCAGAACATCCAATCAGCAAGAAGAGCAGGTAGCACAACCTCTGAAGCATAAACTAACATCCTGCTTACCTAACCCCAACATCCTGGAAGCATTAGGCCATAATGTATCTTCCTAACTCGAAGTTGGGCCATGTTCCAGACATAACGTACCTTCCTAACTCAAGCCAATCAAAAGTTAACACAACTCCTGCTTACTTCAGATTAGCGGTTTTGTCAGCACCCCACTGGCTGTGACTTAGGCAATGAGCTCCCCCCATCCCTGACCACCTGCATGTGGTATTCGCCTTTAAAAACTCTGTTTGAAACTAGTTCAGGGTTGCAGCTCCCAGTCTTTACGTTGGACTGCATCCCTAGCCTGGCTAGCTTGTTTTAACTGCGGCTGAATAAATCAACCCTCCAAATCCATTCAGACTCCTCTTCTTCCTTGCGACACCGAACCGGGCACAACAAACCGAAGATCATAAGAGGGAGATGGAAGAGCAGAAAAATATCTAAGAGAAACAGAATAAGCAAGTTTTCAGAAAGTGAGTAATGGAGGGAAGAGCAAAGTATTTCTAGTAGCCTAGTTTGGACAGACAGATGATAAATAAGCAAACAGAGGAAAGGCAGGAAGGAAGACAATGCAGGAAGGGTCATAAAGCTCAACCTAAGAAATATGGACTTGATATATTAGTCACGGGCAAATCACTCCAGGACCTGCTAAGTGGAGAAAGCATATGGTCAGAAACTTTCTTCTCATCTAAGAACTGTAAAATAACGTAAAAATGAGAACTGATCATTAACTGTGTCTTACTTTGGTCCAGCTGACATCACTGGACAGCTCTCTTCTGTACAGAAGTCTGTGATGGTTCCATAAAGCATGTTGATCTGATTGAAGAAATCCACCGCTGCAAAGCAAATATCAATTATAAGTAAACCAGAATAGTTAAAATTAAATTGTGATTTTATTTAAGCAGAATCTTAGGCTTATCAGTGTTCTTTTCCTACAAAGAAGATGTAATCCAAAGCACACAGAGAAGTCTCAGTATTCAGCTACACTAAAATTAAGAGCGTGTGTTCATTAACAGACCCCATTAAGCCGGGCGTGGTCGTGCACACTTATAATCCCAGTACTTGGGAGGCTGAGACAGGAGGATTGCAGGTTCGAGGACAGCCTCAGCAAGTAGTGAGACTTTCATCAACCTAGTGAGACCCTGTTTCAAAACACAAATAAAACAGAGCTGGGGATGTAGCTTGGAGGTAGAATGCCCCTGGGCTCAATCCCCAGTACCACAAAAAAAAGACCCCATTAACAGAACAAAAAGGCAAGCAAACAGTAAGAGAAATTATTCACAACACATATAAACAACAAAAATCTCTCCATAATACACGATGAACTCATAGATCTATAAGAAATAAAAACAACACACTAGAAAATGTGAGAGTTTAAAATGGCACTTCACAAAAGAAATTTCCAGAAGATTAAAAAAAAATCCCATGAAATGATGTTAGCAATCATGGAACTACAAATTTAAATGACAGTGCAATGTCATTCCATAGTCCACTAAAAGGCTAAAGTGTATTTGAAAATGCAAGGAGCCAAGACTATCCAACTCATACTTAAAAGAATAAGGTGTGCTGGGCATGGTGGCACACAACTGTAATTCCAGTACTTGGGAGGCTGAGACAGGAAGATCACGGCTTCAAGGCCAGCCTCAGTAAGTTAGAGAGGTGCTTAGCAATTTTGTGAGACCCTGTTTCAAAATAAAAACTAAAACAGGGCTGGGGGTGTAGCTCCGTGGTAGAATGCCCCTGGGTTCAATCCACAGTACCAAAAAAAAAAAAAAAAGAATAAGGTACATTTCAAGATTTATAAAACACAATGAATAAAACAATGTGGTAAAACAAGGAAACAGAGAGACCAGAAACAGAAGTGAACATAGATGACACACTTGATTTATGACTAAGTCATCACTGAAGAATAGTAGGCAAGGACCATTTTTTCATAAATATTTCTGAGTCAATTGGTAATTGCTATGGAAAATTAAAATTAAAACCTCACTCTTATTTTGAATCTATGATGTATAATTACAAAGTACCAATAAAAGTATACAACAAAAATAACCTCGTTTTTGATTCACAATATACCTAAAAAGTAATTCCAAGTGAATTGTATTTTTCAATGTGAAAAGCGAGACAAATAAAGTTTAAAAGAGCATGGAAAAATATGTCCATGACCTTTGGCATGAACATATTTCTTTAGAAGGGCATTAAGCAAACTGATCATAAAGAATAGTTTTCACATTCAGTTTTCAGTTTTCTTAGACTGACTGGTAGATTTTTTGACATTTTTATGCTATTAATTTTTTTATGTTTATCTCAGAACAAACATTCAATTCATTGAATAATAATCGTGGTATAGTAGTAACAATCACGGTCTTTTGAATTTTCAACATACATATTCACAGTGACTATAAATGAATGGTGATACTGGATAGCCTTGGTTCATTTTTAATTTGAAAAAAAAAACCTTCAACATTTCATTATTATGTTTGTTGTAGTTTTTTTTTAGCAACTTGATATGCTTTACAGGAAGTAAATTCTTAGCCAAACATGGTAGCACCTGACTATAATCCCAGCTACTAGGAAGCAGAGGCAGGAAGAACCCAAATTTGAGAACAGCTGGGCAACTTAGTGACAATCTGTCTCAAAATAAAAAAATTTTTAAAAAGGGCTGGGAATGTAGCTCAATGACAAAGCACTTGTCTAGCATGAATGAGACCCTGGGTTCAATTCTCAATACCACAAAAAAAATTTTTTGTTTTTTTTTTGCGGTACCAGGAATTGAACCCAGGGGCGTTCTACCTCCGAGCTATACCCCTTATTTTTTATCCCTTATTTTGAAACCGGGTCTCACAAAGTTGCGGAGGGCCTCACTAAGTAGCTGAGGCAGGCTGAGAACTGGATCCTCCGATCTCTGCCTCCCAAGTACTGGGATTACAAGCGTGTGCCACCGCCTGGATAAAATAAAATTTTTAAAAAAGGAAGTTTTCATCTATTACTTTTTTAAAAAAAATTTTTTTTTGACAGCACTGGGAATTGAACCCAGGGGCATTCTACCTCCAAGCTCCAACCCCAGCCCTACTTTTTATTCTTTACTTTGAAACAGGGTCTCACTAAGTTGCAGCGTGCCTCACTAAGTAGCTGAGGCTGGCTGCGAACCCAGATCCTCTGGTCTCAGCCTCCCAAGTACTGGGATTACAAGCGTGCGCCACCAGGCCAGGCTACTTTTTTAAAATTATGAATTCATTTTTGAAATTTTTCAAATGATTTTTCGGAGTGTATTGACATCACTTTTTTTCCTCCTTGATTCTGGTTAATGTGACAAATTACAATGTCTGATTTTCAAATATTCAACCAACCTTTATATCTCTGGACAAACTTAATTTGGTCATGATGTGTTATACTTTGAATTTGTTAATATTTTTATCCAGCCAGGCGTGGTGGCGCACGCTTGTAATCCCAGTACTTTGGGAGGCGTAGACCGGAAGATCCGGGTTTGCGGCCAGCCTCAGCTTGCGCATGCGCGCGCTCTCTCTCTCTCTCTCTCTCTCTCTCTCTCTCTCTCCCTCTCTCTCTCTCCCCCCCCTGTCTCTCTCTCTCCCTCTCTACTTAGTGAGGCCCTCCGCAACTTCGTGAGACCCGGTTTCAAAATAAAGTATAAAAAAATAGGGCCAGGGGCGTAGCGCGGAGGTAGAACGCCCCTGCATTCAATCTCCGGTACTGCAAAAAAATATATATATTTCTTTTTTTTATCCAAATTTTTACATCTAAGTTCATTTCATAGGTTAAATGACCTATTTTCTTTTCTGGTAATGTCCATGTAGAGCTCATGAAACTAAATTTTTTCCATTGTAAGAGCTAAAAACTGGTGTTATTCCTTCTTTAAATGTCTGATGGAAATCTCGATTTTGGAAAGGTTTTTAATTAGATTATAATTTTGTGAAAAAAATAGTTAAGACTATTGAGAGTTTTTATTCTACTGTTAACTTTGTTAAGTTGAATGTTTACAGAAATTTTTCTATTTCAATTAAATTATTTCTATTTATGGCTACTTGTTCACAATACTCTTAATAATTTGTGACACGTCTTAATCCCAGCGATTCTGGAGGATAAAGCAAGATGATCCCAAGTTCAAGGTCAGCCTTAGCAACTTAGGGAGACCATGTCTCAAAATTAAAAAACTTCAGGGAGGGGCCATACTGAGGTCACGGGAAGATGAGCCATGACCCCTCACAGGAGGGACTCCAGACAAAGAGAGAAAATCTCAGATGAGCGAAGAGGCGGGAGGGAAGGAGAGGGAAACAAACTGGTGCACAGGATGGACTTACACAAAGATATCAAAGTCAACTACTATGCTGAAAATGGGAAGGAGGGAGGGGGGAGGCAGGGGGGTGGAAATTGGGGGAGGGCTAATTGCCAGAGGAGTGCATGTATATGTCAACTACCCTGAAATCCTTCAAGATGTATGATTGCAATGCACTAATAAATTTTTTAAAAAGAAAAATAATTTAAAAAACATGAAAAGGCTGGGGTATAGCTTAGCAGTATAGCACCTCTGGGTTCAAGTCCCAGCACCACAATCAATCAATCAATGTATGTAAGCTCTTTAGTGATAGTCACTTTTTCATTCCTGTTATTAGTTATGTTTTCTCTCTCTTTTTTTTCTCTTAATCAGTTTTACCAAGGATTTTAAATTTCATTAGACATTTGAAAGGATTTTTTTGCTTTGTTCCCTCTCTTTATTGTACATTTGTTTTCTCTCTTATTCTGTTCTAATCTTTACTGATAAATTTTAAAAATTTTTCTCTGTATTGATTTGCTGCTGTTTTTCTCTTTTTTTTTTTTTTTTGCAGCACTAGGGATTGAACCCAGGGGCATTCTACCTCTGAGGTATACCCACAGCCCTATTTTTTATTCCGTATATTGAAACAGGGTCTCACTAAGTTGTGGAAGGCCTCACTAAGTAGCTGAGGCTGGCCGCGAACCCGGTCCTCCGTTCTCAGCCTCCCAAGTCCTGGGATTACAAGCATGTGCCACCATGCCCAGCTTGCTGCTGTTTTTCAAATTCTGGAATTTATTACATAGTTCACTACTTTTCAATACTTTTTCTTTATAAATATATGTACATAAGACTAAATTTCTTTCTCACATAGCTTAAGCTACATCCACAAGTTTCCATGTAAAGTATTTTTAATCATCCTGTTTCAGTACAAAATGATTTCTAATTTCCACTGAGATTTACTCTTTTCAAACATACACTGACTCACTAGTTTTTTGTTATTAGTTTCTAGTTAAATTCCACTGTGGTCAGAGAATGTATTGATTTTGATTTTGTGTGTGTATGTGTGTGGTGCTGGGGATTGAATCCAGGGGCATTCTACCTCCGAGCTACACACACCTAGCCCTATTTTTAATTATTTTGAAACAGGGTCTAAGTTGTGGAGGGCCTCACTAAGTATCTGAGGCTGGCCACAAACCCGGATCCTCCGGTCTCAGCCTCCCAAGTACTGGGATTACAAGTGTGCGCCACCATGCCTGGCTTTGATTTTGACTTTTGAAAATGTACACATGTATGATCCAAGATGTGTGGGTCATGTGTCCCTCAGGTCAAGTTTGTTAATCATGTTGCTCAAATTTTTCTAATTCCTTATTGATTTTTTCTTCTACATTTTCTATCAGTTACTAAAAGAGGAGTGCTAAAATTTCCCATTATGACTGTGAATCCACTTCTTTTAGTTCAGTCAACTGACTTGAATACATTTTTGAGTTATTAGAAACATATAATTTTGAAATTTTATATATTCTTTTTTTTTCCTGCGGTACCGGGGATTGAACGCGGGGGCGTTCTACCTCCAATCTACGCCCCCAGCCCTATTTTTTATCCTTTATTTTGAAACCGGGTCTCACGAAGTTGCGGAGGGCCTCGCTAAGGAGAGAGAGAGAGAGAGAGAGAGAGAGAGAGTGAGTCAGGGAGAGAGACAGCGAGAGAGCTGAGGCTGGCTGCGAACCCGGATCCTCCGGTCTCTGCCTCCCAAAGTACTGGGATTACAAGCGTGCGCCACCACGCCCGGCTATATTCTTTGTAAATTGAGCCATTTATCGTTTTTACATCTCCCCCTTTACTGTTTTGTTACTTTAAAGTCTACTTTATCTAATATTATATGACTATCAGTATTCTTTGGATTAGTGTCTAAGACATTAATCCAACCATTGTGTATCATATAGAGTATGCCTCCTGGAAGCAGTATTCAGATCTGTTTTGATTTGTAACCATCCTGACACTATCACTGTCTTTTTTTTATCTGTTTTTTTTTCCATGCTGTGACTGGAACCTAAGCCCTCATGCATGCTAGGCAAGCACTCTACCACCAAGCTACACCTCTAGCCTCAATCACTGTCTTTTTACTGGAGCTTTTGGACCTTTACATATAATACAATTACTAACATTTGGATTTCAATCTACATTCTTGTAGTACTAGGGACTGAATCCAGAGGCAATCTATCACTGAACTATACCCCCAGCCCTTTTTATTTTAAAATACGTTCTCAGCCTGGCATGGTGGCACATGCCTGTAATCCCAATACTTGGGAAGCTGAGACAGGAGGATCACAGGTTTGAAGACAGTCTCAGCAAGTAGTGAAACTCTCATCAACCTAGCAAGACCGTTTCAGAATAAAAATAAAATAGGACTGGGGGTATAGCTCAGAAGTAGAATGCCCCTTGGTTCAATCCCCAGTGCCACAAAAAACAAACAAACAGGTTCTCGCTAAGTTGCTGGGGCTAGCCTGGAACTTGAGAACCTCCTGTTTCAGTCTCCCAAGTACTGGGATTAGAGGGGTGTGCCCCAGCACCCAACTCAATCTACTATTTTAACATTTGCTATTTATTTATCCTTCTTATGATTCTTTTTTACCCCTGTTTATCTTTCCCTCTAATAAACTTTGTATTTAGAAGTTTTTGAGTGAGAGAGAAATCCTGCAATCAACATCTTTAATGTTCTTTTTATATATAATATATACTTTTATTGGTACACTATAATTATATATAACAGTGAGATTCAAAGTGATACATTCATACATGCACACTCCCTCTTCCTCCCTCCCCATATATGTTAGGGAGATTGGTAGCGTGCTATCTTCATATATGGACCTAACATTAGTTGAACTGTTCCCTTCCTTGACCTTTATTTTACTCCTTCCTCTCTCCCCCAATCCCCTTCCACTATTCTACTGGTCTCTTTCCTCATTTAGGTGAAGTCCCTTCCATTTCCTATTTTTTTCTCTAGCATATGAGAGAAAACATTGACTTTCTGCTATTGGCTGATCTCACTTAGAATAATATATTCTAATTCCATCTGTTTTCCTGCAAATGGCATAATTTTGTTCTTCTTTATGGCTGGGTAAAATTTCACTGTGTGTATATACCACATTTTCTCTATCCATTCATCTCCTGACAGACACCTAGGTTGATTCTATAATTTGACTACTGTGAATTGTGCTGCTATAAACATAGGTATGCATGTATCACTATAGTGTTCTTTTTTTTTTTTTTTGCGGTACTGGGGATTGAACACAGGGGCGTTCTACCTCTGCGCTACGCCACCGGCCCTATTTTTTATACTTTATTTCGAAACCGGGTCTCACGAAGTTGCAGAGGGCCTCACTAAGGAGAGGGAGGGAGGGAGGGAGGGAGGGAGAGACGGAGAGACAGAGAGAGAGAGAGAGAGAGAGAGAGAGAGAGAGAGCGCGAGCTGAGGCTGCGAACCAGGATCCTCCGGTCTCCGCCTCCCAAAGTACTGGGATTACAAGCGTGCGCCACCACGCCCGGCATATCACTATAGTATTCTGACTTTAATTCTTTGAAAAGATATTGAGGAGTGGTATAGCCGAGTCATATGTGGTTCCATTCATAGTCTTCTTAAGAAACTCTATACTGATCTCCATAGTTGTACTAATTTACAATCCCACCAACAGTGTATAAGAGTTCCTATTTCTCCACATCCTCGCCAGAATTATTGTTTGCATTCTTTTTTTTTTTTTTTTGGCAGTACTGGGGATTGGACCCAGGGGCATTCTACCTCCAAGCTACACCCCCAGCACTATTTTTTATTCTTTATTTTGAAACAGGGTCTTGCTAAGTTGCAGAGGGCCTAAGTAGCTGAGGCTGGCCACGAACCTGGATCTTCCAGTCTCAGACTCCCAAGTACTGGGATTACAAGTGTGCACCACCACGCCCGGCTTTGCATTTTCTTTTTTTTGCATTCTTGATGTTTGCCATTCTAACTGGAGTTAGAGGGAATCTTGGTGTAGTTTCGATTTGCATTTCCCTGATTGCTAATGATGTAGAACATTTTTTCATACATCTATTGGTCATCTGAATCTCCTTTGAGAAATAGTGTACTCATTTCAATAGCCCATTTTTTAATTGGATATGGGTTTTTTTGGGGGGGGTTAGGTTTCTTGAGTTTTTTTTTTTTTTTTTTTTGCGGTACCGGGGATTGAACGCAGGGGCGTTCTACCTCCGCGCCACCCCCCCCCCGGCCCTATTTTTTCTATGCTTTATTTTTTTTGAAACCGGGTCTCGCGAAGTTGCAGAGGGCCTCGCTAGGTAGAGAGAGAGAGAGAGAGAGAGAGATTGATCGCACGCGCATGCGCGCTGAGGCTGGCCGCGAACCCGGATCCTCCAGTCTCCACCTCCCAAAGTACTGGGATTACAAGCGTGTGCCACCACGCCCGGCTTTGAGTTTTTTATATATCCTAGATAACTGTCCTGTATCAAAGGGGTAGATGGCAAAGATTTTCTCCCATTCTGTAGGCTCGCTCTTCAGACTCTTGTTTCCTTTGCTACACAGAATCTTTTTAATTTGATGCCATCCAATTTATTGATTTTCAATTTTATTTCCTGTGCTCTGGGGATCTTACTGAAGAAGTATCTACCAGTGCCTATATGTTGGAGAATTGATCTTCTGTTTTCCTCTATTAATTGAAAAGTTTTTGGTCTAATTTCTAGGTCTTTGATCTATCTTGAGTTGACTTTTATGCAGGGTGAGGGACGGGGTCTAATTTCACTCTTCTATGTATGGATATCCAGTTTTCTCAACACTATCTGTGGAAAAGGTTGTCTTTTCTCCAGCATATGTTTTGGCAACTTTATCAAAAATCTACTGGTGCTAGGCGTGGTGGCGCAGGTCTGTAATCCCAGTACTTGGGAGGCTGAGACAGGAAAGATCACAGGTTCAAGTACAGCCTCAGCAAGTAGTGAGACTCTCAGCAACCTAGCGAGACACTGTTTCAAGAATAAAAGTAAAAATAAAAATAGGGCTGGGGGGAGGCAGAGACCAGAGGATCCGGGTTCGTGGCCAGCCTCTGCTACTTAGTGAGGCCCTCCGCAATTTCGTGAGACCCGGTTTCAAAATAAAGAATAAAAAATAGGGCCAGGGGTGTAGCTCGGAGATAGAACGCCCCTGGGTTCAATCCCCAGTACCGCAAAAAAAAAAAAAAAAAAAAAAAAAAAAAA
>PVJS01052925.1:0-13454 GCA_004027185.1 Glis glis | reverse complement strand
CTCTCTCTCTCTCTCTCTCCCTGTCTCTCTCTCTCTCTCTCTCTCTCTCTCTCTCTCTGTCTCTCTCTCTACTTAGTGAGGCCCTCTGCAACTTCGTGAGACCTGGTCTCAAAATAAAGTATAAAAAATAGGGCCGGGGGCGTAGTACGGAGGTAGAACGCCCCTGCGTTCAATCCCTGGTACCGCAAAAAACAAAAAACAAACAAACAAAAAGAAATTAAGTGACTTGCTAAAGGTACCAAAACTAGTTTTATTATTATCATAATTTAGAATAAAATGTATTCTAAATTATCAGAAAGATATCAAAACAGTGCTTGTTACTTAAAGGCTGAATCTGTTTAATGTCAAATAGAAAATACAAAATTCAAAAAGCAATATGAACAAAAAATTATTTTATTTATTTAAACCCAGAGCATCATGAACAAATCAAACTTCTAACCAGGCATAGTGGTGGTGCATGCCTATAATCCCAGTATTTGGGAGGCTGAGACAGAAGGATCACAGGTTTGAGGCCTGTGCACAGTAACTTAGTGAGACCCTGTCTCAAAATAAAAAATGCCATATAGGGCTAGAGAAATAGCTCAGAGGTAGCTCAGGCACTTGGGTTCAATCCTTAAGTTATAAAATAATTTAGATGAACCTCCAATGAAAAATAATTTCATCAAAATTATGCCTACGATATTTTTTTTTTTTGGCACTGGGAATTGAACCCAAAGGCTACACCCCCAGCCCTATTTTTTATTCTTTACTTTGAAACATGGTCTCACTACGTTGCAGAGGGCCTCACTAAGTAGCTGAGGCAGGCCGCGAACCCGGATCCTCCGGTCTCAGCCTCCCAAGTACTGGGATTACAAGCATGCGCCACCATGCCCAGCTTGCCTACCATATTTTAAATTACAAATTTACTAAACATCTACAGGTAATGGTTTATGAGAAGTAATAATATAAAACATTTAAAAAATAAAATAATATTTTCCTGGGTCAAATTACAGTATAACTCAAGTATTACATAGTTATAAAATTAAACTATTACTCACAGAAAGATGCTAAAGTTGTTGGATCCAGGGCAAAAAACTTTCGGATTGCTACTGATGTTTTACCCAAGTCAATTCTAGAAAATACAAAAGCTTCTTATCACAGTGCAGGTGTAAACTTCTTAACAGAATTTTGCCTTTCCTAGCTATAGTTTTCCTCCTTTATTCTACTGCTACCACACATTACTAAGCCTTAGGTAGCTGCAGTTTATACTTATACACAAAAGAATATCTTATTTATAAAGGCCTCATAAAATATCTAACTAAAAGACTATTTTAGGCAACATTCCTTTGGAGTTAAACAAATTAAACTTGATATGTAAAATCCATTAGCTTCTACCTCTATTATCCATATTATTAAGCTATAAATAGGTGTGTGTGTGTGTGTGTGTGTGTGTGTGCGTGTATGTTTAATGGGCTGAATTGTGTTCCCCCAAAAATATGGTGAACTCCTAACCTCTGGTACTTGTGAACATGACCTTATTTGGAAAAAGGGTTTTTACAGATGTAATAAAGTTAAAATAAGGTCATACTAATCCAAAGACTGGCCTAAAATGTCAAATATTAATATTCTATGATTTTATTTTGAAAACTTTCATAGTAACACATTTTGCTCAACATTTTTTCCTGAAGAAAAGGTAGACGGAAATGCAGTCACAACAGTCTTACCTATCAAAAGCTGAAATTGTACTTAGCGCCAAAAGCAAGTAGAGAAGACTCTGGAATGGATAGGCTAAGGTCTTGTATTGTTGCAGAAGGTTGGAGAGGTTAGACAGCCGATCTCCTGCTAGAACATATATCACAACAATATTCCACACAGCACAGCCAGCCAAGAAGCCATGAGAAAACAGACCAATCATCCTGCATGGGAAACAGTTTAATTTTTATATATGAACTACTGAAATAAAAGGCTAAAATGCTTCTTAAATTCCTTCAAATAAAATAATAAAATTTAGCATACTATGAAGAGTTAAAACAATCCTGTGTGTATGTGTATGTGTGTGTGTGTGTATGCGCACGCATGTGTGTGTGCGTGTGCGTGTGTCTATGTGCATGTGCGTGTGCAGTGCTGGGGATCAAACCCAAGGCCTCATGCATGTTAGGCAAGTGCTCTACCTCTGAGCTACACCCCCAGCCCCACGACTTTTCTTTTACTTACGCTGATAAGCAGATCATTTAACTTAAATGAAATGTTTAAAAAATATTCCTACACATCATTTTAAGTTGTTAATTTTGTTAACAGTATTGAGTAACTAATTTGTTTCTTTTATTTTAAATTATGAAACCCAGTTAACAGTTATCTTAAGAAAAGTCCAACCAAAGCAGCCACCTGAAAGCTCGGTGCACTGAAAGTGCCACATCCCTGGTGGTCCAGGAAGGCTTCATCTCCATTGACACATCGATGTTTTCTGTGGTCTTTATCAATTCTGAACGATCAGCAGCCTGGAATCTTCCTAAGCATACAAAACACAATTATTAACAACTAACAAGACAGAACCTATTATTCCACACTTAAGAAGCCTCGAACTAAGACTAAAATTTTGCTGTTTTTCTATCTAAAAATTTTCCTTGACTCATGTCTTTTTTTTTTGGTTGCATAAACACACTATTTCTTTATCTTTTAAAAGACAGGCAATGTCAGCCAGGCGTGGTGATGCACAGCTGTAATCCCAGTACTTGGGAGGCTGAGACAGGAGGATCGCATGTTCAAAGACAGCCTCACAATTTAGGAGACCCTGTTTCAAATATAAAAAATAAAAAGGGCTGGGGTGTAGTTCAGAGGTAGAATGTCCCTGAGTTCAATCCCCAGTACAACAAAAAATAGGCAATGTCTATGCACTTTCTTCTCAACCAATATTGATGTTAAAGTAGTAATTTTAGGAACCATTATATTAATGAAATACAATTATGAACTTTCCACTCAAAATAGTCTATAAACTTTTAACATGACATAGTTCACACAATTCTAATTTAGAGACTTAAGAAGTATTAAAGTTTAAATGCCTACACTATCAAGGTTAAGTCAGTATTTGAAATGGTACTTTAGATATCTTAGGAAAAGACACTAGGGTGTAGAGCATGGCTTTCTATATTGACAGAAAACAAATGGGTTGTTTCATAAACTTCTCTCAAGAAGATTTTTATGAGAAGCATCAGCTAGCATGTCAGCACTGCAACATTTTGCGAGCAGGGCTTTGTTCTTCTTATTGACCAGGAGGCTCCTTCTCTACCTCCGGGCTACACGCCCAGCCTATTTTTTTATTCTTTATTTTGAAACAGGGTCTCACTAAGTTGTGGAGGGCCTCACTAAGTAGCTGAGGCTGGCCGCGAACCCGGATCCTCCGGTCTCAGCCTCCCAAGTACTGGGATTACAAGCGTGCGCCACCACGCCCGGCAGGAGGCTCCTTCTCATACATGTAGTAACTACAGATGGACCTCAGGAAGCAGGAAAGGGTCCATTTCAATTACCCTCAGCAAACCCAGCTCTCAGGTGTTTGGGAGGATGAAAGAATAATTAATTTTCCCTAAGAAAAAAAAAAACATTTCTGGACAGACAACAGAACCACTGGTGTCAGTTACCTATGTAGGGAAGTTTCTATGCTAATAGAGGCAAGAATAAAAATGAGGATTGAATAACTGCTTGAAAACAGATTGGAGTAAATTAAATGGCCACATGGTATACTAGTAAAGGCACTTAACTAGAAATCATGAAACCCAGGTGCAAGTTCCAGTTCTATGCTAACCACCTGCAAGAGGCTAGGTAAGTTGTCTGCCTCTCCAGATCACAGGTTTCTCACCAGCCAAGAACCCCAAGACCCTTAAGACAGGATCTTATGGAATCAGAATTCTGAAACAATTTATACAACATCTTTATGCAGTATATCCATAGCATATCCATAAGAGTAGGATACGGTCAGGATCATGCTTTCGGTAGGTTTTTCTTAAATACTATGTTATGGAGTGAATATGAAAGTATTTGGAGTTGGTGTCATTGGGAGGTAACTGAGCTAACATGAGGTCGTGAGGGGGCTCCCATGATGGACTAAGTGTCCTCTTAAGAAGAGGAGGAGACGGCAGAGCTCTCTCTGCCATGTGAAGACACAGTGAGAAGGTGGTCATCTGCAAGCCACGTAGGGGCCATCGCCAAGAACTAAAATCTGCCAGCACCTTGTCTTGGACGTCCCAGCTTCCAGAACAATAAGAAATAAATGCCTGTTGCTTAAGTATCCAGTCTATGACATTTTGTTATAGCAACCTGAGCCAAAATAAACTGCAAATCCAGTCTCACCAGTGCATGCTATACAATGACAGAACTATTTTTTTAAAAAAACACAGCTACAACATTGTTTTTCTTATTTAATATGGTAGTCCCATCATGTATTCTCTTTAGTTTTTACTTGTAGGATTTATGTCATTATCAGCCCTACCACAACCACTACCAATTGCAAAATCCTGGTCAAGTATGACAAAATATAAAGCAATGGGTAGGGTCAGGCACGGTGGCACACACCTGTAATCCCAGTACTTGGGAGGCTGAGACAGGAAGATCTCAGGTTCAAGGACAGCCTCAGCAACACACTGAAACTCTCAGCAACCTAGAGACCATGCTTCAAAATAAAAAATAAAATCGGGCTGGAGGTGTAGCTTGGAGGTAAAATGCCCAGTATCACACACACACACAAAAAGGTGCGGGTAGGGGATACTTTAAAAATTACCCATAATCCCATAACTCAGAATCAATCAGCATCAATATTTTGGCATGGTTTTTTCAAGTCTTCTTTTCTGTGCATTTTTCTATAGTTGAGCTCAAAACTCTGTGTGTATATACGTTCATTTTTCATTAGAATATTCCTATGAAAAAAAGTTCTCCCTAAATATTTAGTGGTACCAAATATTTTACTTTACACATAAACCATACCTTTCTGAAATCATTCTCACTTTCCATCTAGGTTGTTTCCTGAGTAACGGTGTGATGACTAGCTTTGTGTATAAATTTTTCTCCACATTTCTTAAAATGGTCAAAAATATAATTAGGAGATAAAAGGATATCCTTGTATAATTTGTAAGGAGATCATGTTCCAAAACAAGAAACTACTTACGGCTTTTTTCCACAAATACTTTGCCTACGGGCTGGCTAATTCCAGTGGGCGCCGTGAATCTAGGCTGCTGTTCTGGAGTTTTATGCTCATCAGTAATTATGTCTTCATCTTCTACTCCTAGCTCATTGGCATACTGTAACTCTGTTGGCTGGGTTTTCCTGTAATCAGGGAGAATGTAAAAAAAAGTAAATAAATAAATAAATGATGATTCTTGAGTTGTTACAGACCCATATAAGAAACTACCCATGGGTATAACATAATGAGTTCTGAATTTGGAGTGAGGAAATAATGGTTTTTATTCAAATGAATCTATTATTAACTGTTACGGGCAATAAGTGGCCTATATTTCTCTCTGGGCCTCAGTTTTCTCATTTGGAAAATGCAGTGACTTAACTAGATCTTTCTAGAGCTAAAATTATATGATTCTTCATATAAACTGATCACTATTGGTAGAGTCATTTTCAAATACAATATTATAAAACTTCCAGGGTGCTTCTTCAAAGTATGCCATTCTCTTCACCTGAGACTTAATTTCCTATGCTAACACATAGTTTTACTTATTGCTGAGATAATCATAACTCAAAGTCTGTTAACATGAGGAAATAAATCACAATAGCCTATTTTATTATCTTATCTTTCACATCTAATTTTTTGCTATTTATATAAAATATCTTTGTGTGTGTGTGTTACTTGGGATTGAACCCAAGGGCATTCTACCTGTGAGCTACACCCCAGCCCTTTTTACTTTTTGTTTTGAAACAGTGTCTCACAAGGTTGCTGAAAGTCTTGCTAAATTGCTGAGGCTGGTTTCGAACCTGCAATCCTCCTGTCTCTACTTCCTAAGTATGGGGATTACAGACATGCACTACTATGCCTGGCTTATCTGTATTATTTTTTAGAGATGGCACCTTACGTTTTCCATTTAGGTACAATATTAATTTTTTTCTTTTCTCAGTGGTTCACTCTTCTTTTCAAATTTATCTTTAGATTGGTCTAACTGATATTATATACTACTACTTGTCCTAGAGATGTACAGAAACTATATAGTTAAATATAAATATATACAAAATATACTATATATATATATATATATATACATATATATATATATATATATATTTGTATGTGTGTGTATGTGTGTGTGTGGTGCTGGGGATTGAACCCTAGCAAGTGCACTGCCACTGAGCTACATCCCCAGCCCAGAAACAATACTTAATAAGGCCTAATGAAAAGCTACATTCGGGAGCACTAAATTAAACAGTAACCTTGGAGAATATTGAGAAGGATAAATAAACTATTACTTTGCCTTCCTTCTGGGTTTTGGAATAACCGCCTCCTCAGCTGGCTCCACATCAATACCATTTTCATTTCGTAATAAAGATGGACTAGATGTCTTCTTTTGGGTGAAAGAAGTCTCCAACTCTGAAAATCAAATAAACTATATTTCCAAATGACCATAAGTAAAATAAAAGTAATGTACAAGATTTTTGTAAGACAAGAACTTTAGGAATTTTAATTGCACCACAACTCTTTTCACTATCTCAGAAATTTTTAATTTTTGAAATTTTACATCTCTAAGCTCTCAACACCTAATTTTGAGATAGCAATGCCAAACAATATAAAAAAAAAGTTAAGTAATCTAACACCCAGAGTTGGATTACCTCTAGGTTTGGTTATTTACTAGACGGACTCAGAGAACTTAAAACTCTTTATACTCACAGTTAGTTTGCAGCAAAAGGAGATAATGCAAAATCAGCAAATGGAAAAAGCACACAAAGTCCAGATGAAACTAGGTATAAGATCCCAACAGTCCTCTACCAATGGAGTCAAACAGGGTGCACTAATCCCTCCAGCAGTGAGTTCTCACAACACCTGGGATGCTGTCCTACCAGGGAAGCTCATTAGAGTCAGCACCCAAGGCTTTATTGGGTGCTAGTCACAATTCCAGATTCCAAGACGGGAAGCAGGTGTTCAGTATACACTGTACTGCGTGCACAAATGCAATGAGCCACCCTTATAGTTTAAGGAAAATCTTGTACCAGTGTATCTCAGCCCTGCTATATTAACTCTTTCCTGTACCCAGGGTAGGTATTGCATTTAAATGAGACAGTAGATTCTCTAACCCCCTAGCTAGTCTTGCTTCCTGGAAATACTGACACCCTAGAGCCCTCAACCCCTTCCTCTGTAACTCCATTGTAATAAAATAATTACATCCTGGGTTGGGGAGACGATATAAGCAGTAGTGCCTACCATGATCACTCTAAGCAAAACAAAACAAAATTTTAAATCCTAAAATCCAGAAAGCTCGACCTGCAAGGCTGAGTGCATTCTGGAATGGCAGTAACAGGTCCTCAGTGGCCCCAAACTTAGCTGGGTCCTGAATTTTCTAAACCTGGTAATTTCTGTTACAGACATCTTTTACAAATTATAAAACTAGGCATTCGTATCCATTTTGATTTTCAAATTGTTCTCAAACTGAATTATTAAATGGCAGTTTTCATTAAACTATATTTAGTGCCAATGATGAGATCAATCATTTCACTGAGGAAAAGCTCTGAGAATCCTTCCTGCTTCTTTTTCCTTCTGCCGGCTTCTGCCCTTGCCTTTCCCCATACTCAGTGGCCCAGGCACGGTGGCACCCACTTCACCTTGCCTCCCCAAACCGTGCTGCATTCTCCTCACTTTTCTATTCTGTCCCTCTACTCCTATGTTTCTATCCAATCAGGACCTGCTGTTTCCTAAGAGGACAGTAATTAGTCAGGGAAATTAATTTGTAACAAATTATTCACAGAGGCCAACATTAAAAGGAGAGAGCTAATCTCACAATCTTGTTCCTTCTCTTTGTTTTACTCTAACAAAACCCACTGTCTTTCTTCTAATTATTATAAAGGTATACATGCTCCATATAAGAAAAATTAGGAAAATATAAATGAAGAAAATAAAAATCCTTCCTTTCTTCTTCCTTTTAAAAAACCTACTACTGTTAACACTGCTATATCCTTCCATTCTTTTTACTACATGTATGTGTGTATACATGTATAAATCTATGTATAAATATATGTTCTGACTTAAATTGTGCCTCAATATATGTGTGTGTGTGTGTGTGTGTGTGTGTGTGTGTGTGTGTGTGTGTATAGTACTAGGGGTTGAATCCAGGGCCATTTTACCTCTGAGCGACACCCCCAGTCCTATTTTATTTTTTATTTTGAAAAATGGTCTCATTAAGTTGTAGAGGGCCTTGCTAAGTTGCTGGGGCTGGCTGCAAACCTGTGATCTTTTTTTAAAAGATATTTTCAAGTCCTAACTCCCAGAACCTGTCAATGTAACCTCATTTGGAAATAGGGTCTTTGCAGATATAATCAAGTTAAAAAGAGGTAATTCAGCCAGAAGTGGTGGCACACACCTGTCATTCCAGTACTTGGGAGGCTGAAACAGGAGGATCACAGGTTCAAGGTCAGCCTCAGCGACTTAACAAGATTCTCAGCAACTTAGCAAGACCCTGTTTGAAAATAAAAAGGGTTGGGGGTATAGGTACTGGGTTCAATCCCCAGTACAAAAAAAAAAAAAAGGTAATGCTTTGGTGTTATGCTACCACAAACCAAAAAATGTCAAGGATTGTCAACCACTACCAGAAGGTAGAAGAAGCAAGGGAGAATTCTGTGTTTATGTGTGTGTGTTGGGAGGGAGGTACTGGGGATTGAACCCAGGGGCATTCTACCTCTGAGCTACACCTCTAGCACTATTTTATTTTTAATTTTGAAACAGGGCCCACTAAGTTGTAGAGAGCATCACTAAGTTGCTGAGGCTGTCCTCAAACCTGAGACCCAACTCCTGTCTCAGCCTCCCAAGTTCTGGGATTACAAGCGTGCGCCACCATGCCTGGCTTCAAGGGAGAATTCTTCCCCTGAGCATTCAGAGGAAACATGGTCCTGTGGACACCTTGATTTCTAACTTCTATCCTCCAGAACTGTGAAAGAATACATTTCTGTTGTTTTAAGTCACCTAGTTTGTGATAATTTATTATGCAAGCCCTAGAAAATTAATAAAATGTTTTATAAAAATAGGACCTTCAACAATACTAATTTATAACTTTTGTTATTTAACAATACATTATTGATGGTTTTCCGTGTCACTGTTTAACCTTAGCAACCCTTTTAATAGGTACTTGGTTTCCATTCATTAGCTAAATCATAATTATTTAGCTAGTATCATGTTGTTAAATTTTTGGTTATTACCATTTTCTACTCTTAAAATAACATTGCAATCAACATCCATAATTACCATAGCTATTATGATTGCTTCTAATCCTAGAAATCTGAGGAGGCTGTATCAAATTTATATTCCTATCAGGGTATGAGTATACCCATTCCCATCAACACTGGATTTTCAAATTTGAAAAAGAAACATTTTCAATTTGATAGGAAAAAAAAAGATATAGTACTTTGTTTACCTTTGGTGCCTAAGACATAGACTCAATAAATGTGGGCTATGTGGGCACTGTGAGGTCTAGCTGAGAGGTCTGGTGGGTGGAGACCAAGAACAAAGAAACCCGAAGAAAAGGCAGGAAAGCAGGGAGAAACGCCCCTCACCATCCCCCTGCCCCCAGCCCATAAATTTACCAACTCTGGCCCGGTGTCAAGCCTGCCAATCGGAGGAATATACAACTGCTTTTGCTCTCCCCCCTTCCTAACCCCCATAAAAAGCCCCAAGCCTGTAAGGAAGCAGGCTCCTGACTCTCAGCCCTTTCCCTGGTCACTGGCTCCCTCCCAGGTTTTACCCCTGAATAAAGCCTGTTCCTTGCTGTCAAGCCGAGCTGTGTCCCTTTTGTCCCTATAATTCCTAACAGGCTAAACTGTTTCATTATACTATTGTTAATAAGAATGTATCCTTTCTCCACTAATTGGAAGTATCCATTTCATCATTTACTAAATTCTTGTGTGTGTGTGTGTGTGTGTGTGTGGGAGGTTCTGGGGACTGAACTCAGGGGCCCTCTACCACTGAGCTATATCCCCAGCCCTTTTATATTTTGAGAACAGGGTCTTGCTAAGTTGCCCAGGCTGACCTCGAACTTACGATCCTCTTGCCTCAACCTCCTAAAATCACTAGGACTATTGGTGTACATCACCACGCCCAGTCATTTACTAAATTCTTATATGTACTGAGATCTGGAATTTCTGTTTTAGTCCTGAATTTGCACCCCTCCTCTCATAATCTACACATATGTGACCAGGAGACCTGTAACACATTCCTGACTGAAACCATTGTAGTTGTAATGGTAAATATCATAAGGAAGAAAACAAAAACAAACACCTATGAGAAATGGCTGAAAGGAAAAACTTAGAGCAGGCAGGTTTTTATCATACTCCACAATCACAACTGCTAACACAACCTAACCTTGGTTTCTTCACATACCAGGAGGTGGCCTTGTCTTCTTCTGCCTCCTCTGAACGGGCGCCTCTGGGTGCTCTCTGAGTTCATCAGTTGGTGGCTCGATGCCCTCAGATGGCCTAAGAACAACAGGCTCAGCCAGGCCTTCCAAAGAAGCACTAGCTACAGGGGAAACAGAGTAGGAAGCCATGGAATACCGTGAGCAGAGATCACTGAGCATTAAAAAGATGGGAAAAGGTAACTAAAATGTTCCCTATGCAATAACACGTCCTCTTTCAGTGGCTCAAATCTTGAGTTCTTCTCTCCTTACCTGTAACTTTGGACTTTAAGTTGAGAAAATAAATGAATGAGGGAATAAGAAAGGCTGGGGAAGAAAAGGGTAGGGAGAGCTAGAAAGAAGAGCAATAAAGGGGGGATGGAAAAATTGCTTTAGAACATTTAGAACTTTCAAAAAGGTGAAAACATAATAACAACTGACATGATAGAGAATTGTCTTGTCTCCTGCATTAAGAATTTTATTGGCCTCTATATAGTTCAGTTGTTCATTAATAAATTAACACATGATAAAGTCATTATGGTGATCAATTGGAATTAGCAGGTAATTTATTCTCTTCATTTGGTCATTCATTTCAACCTCTCCCCTCATGAAATCTCTTAATAGAATTTCAGTACATTTTGGCAGATCTGAATTTTACTTGACTATATTTCCTTGCCTATCTTCTTTACAAAAGAATAGAAATGTATTAATAAGCAAATAAAAATATAACCTTACTGGTATTTGAGAAATGCAAACTAAAATAAGCTACTTTTCACCCACTAAATTAATAAAATAAAAATTTAAAGACTGACATTCTCCAATGTTGGTAAGTATTTAGAGAATGTTACACTCTCAAATTCTATTGGTAGTGAGAAAATGACTAAAGCTTTCATAAAGGCAATTTAGCAAAATCTATAATATGAATAAGGTACATGTCATTTACCTAGTAATTTCATTGCTAGCAATCTATTCTACAGAAATACCTCTTCTTCCCCACCACTGAATATTTCATGTAGAGCTGCAACATTTTTTGGAGTAAAAAATTTGAACTAACCTAAATGAACAAGAGACCCGTGATTACAGTACCTTCTTATGTAACACTATGAAGCCACTGTTTAGGAACACATAGAACTCTCTATAAAGGAGCCAAGCTAGTACATACAGGATATAACTCCTTTTATGAAAGAAAAAAAAAAACCACAGCATCACTACAGAAACTTTTTTGGCTTGTGAAAGGGTGCAAGTAAAGAGAGAAGTAAAAAAGATAAGCTAAAGGTGACTTTGCAGTTTCAAGCCCAAGTGCTGGGAAAATGGTGAGTTTCACTAACAGAAAATCATAAATGAGAAATAGAAATTGATTGCTGAAGGTGAGGATGGATTCTGAATGTGCTGAACTTGAGTTTCTAATAGAACCTCCAGGATTATCAGTGGATGACGAGGACAAAAAGGAGTCCGGAGACCTGTTCCTGACTTTAATGCAGGGAGATGTGGCCCTGCCCTCAGACTCAGGCTGTAATGCACACTCATGCAGGGAGGGATTTAAGGACTCTGTCTCTAAATCCAGTATTCTGTTCAAGGGTCTGGAACCACACATAACTTAAAACAATTTCTGTTGTCTAGAAAAGACCTCAAAAGCCCAAGAACACTGAGGAAGAGCCTAGGAGGCACCACAAACACTTTATTCCATGAATGTTTCTAGACTTTTCTCAGGCTGCTCCCTACCTTGCCTCTCGCTGCCACTCACCTTGCTTCAGGCTGGCCTTAACTCTGTCCTCAACTCAGCAGCGCTCGTGATTGCTGGCGCCTTGTCTCTCTCTGACCTGTGAGGCTTATCATGCCTCAGGTCCTGGGAAACCTTATGAGCCCACACAACAAAGAAGAACTTCTTACCTAGTGTGGTTTTTGTTCTGGACTTCTTTTTCTTAGGACGACTAACTGGAATATCATCTATAAAACAGAAAGAATATCAACAGAAAAGGTTGCCTAGAATTCAACACAAAGAACAGTCAGAAGAGAACTTTTAGTAGGGAAGACTTGTCCCTCCCGTCTCTGGATTCAGCCAACTTCTACACATTAGAGGGAAAGGGAAAAAACTGACAAGGTCAAAGAGAGCCCACAGTGTGGCACCAGTAGTGCCTGCTGGTCTGTAATGTTAGAAATAATGACGTAGAAAGCAGACTCGACAAATGTTCACCTGGTCCCCTAGCCTTCCAGCCCCTTGCACTTAGGCGTGGCCTATGACTGGTTCTGGTCAACGGGCTATGAGCAGAAGTGATCTGTACCTGTCTGTGGCCATACCGCCCTGAAGGCACCTGATCTTGTCCAACCTCAGAAGTTAGTAGAGAGGGACCTGGTTACTACTTGGATAGGAGAAATGATCTGTGTTATGTGGGGGCCAAAACACTGAAAATCTCAGCTGCTATGGCAACTGAAAAAGCATCATGTTAAAATCAGAGAACCAAAAGATAGAAGAAGCCTGGACCTCATTACATCAGTCATGAAGAGGAAGAGAAAGGCAGATGCCCTGCATTGTTGCCACAGTGGACTTAGCAGTTAACCTAATGTTATTTCTAATAACCCTGCATGATATTAAGTCACTGAGATTTTGGGGTGGTTAGTATAGCATAACCTTGCATATCCTGACTAAATGAGAAAAAAGAAGATGCAGTCTCTACTACAGAGCTAAAAACCAGTCATCAGTTATGTTCTGGGTGACTCTATTCGGTGATGAAATGCTTTTATAATGGTAAGGCAATCTAGTGTTCCATGACACCCGTAATTTTAAAGTGGCAGTCATGGGAGATCATTATGACAAATATGGTAGTACTACAAATTATAGTATTCAGATATAATTTTAAGAGAAACAAACTAAGGAATCAAGTGTGTGTGTGTGTG
>PVJS01052924.1:0-13456 GCA_004027185.1 Glis glis | reverse complement strand
TGAAAGATCATTTTTTTTCTCTCTGCTAATATGCGATGCTCCCTATCACTACATTGGGCAGCTCCCAGAATCCTTCATGGTACCTAATCCTTTCATGGTACCTAATGCTCAAGCTTTATTGTTGTGGAAGAAGACATCACATTTAGAGGATGGACACTTTAGCTGTAAAGAAAATCAATACACACATACACAATAATACACACAGACACACACTACAAACTGCTTTTTGTTAAGGTCCCAAATATCATATATTCTAAAGATAATATTTCTTATTAATGTGAATATATAGGGAAGGATGGCAGGTTCCCTTCTTATTTTTTATGCGCTATCTTGATTTTCAAAATAATAGACAATTGGTTATAGGTGACAGTCATTCTATATGACCCTAATTTGGGTCTTTTAACCAAAGTCATGTTGCCTAACACTCAGTGCCACCACATGCCACCTTGCTCAAAGCCAAAGCAATCTTCTATTTCCATTATCTCATTGATTTCAAAATAACATGATATAACAACACCAACAATACCATGGTTTGAATATGCATAGTCAGATGACTGAAGAGAAAAATGGGGAGAACTTCATAAAACTCTAAAAATGTGCTTTCTAAGCTACCATTTGCTGTTTTCATACATCATTATAATCTCACCCACTGTTCTTTTCCTCACCTTGATTCTTTTGTGTGTGTGTGTGTGTGGTACTGGAGATTGAACCCAGGGGCATCTACCTCCAAACTACACCCCTAGCTATATTTTTTATTCTTTATTTTGAAACAGGGTCTCAATAAGTTGCGGAGGACCTCACTAAATAGCTGAGGCTGGCCGCGAACCCGGATCCTCTGGTCTCAGTCTCCCAAGTACTGGGATTACAAGCGTGCGCCACCATATCCGGCTTCACCTTGATTCCTACCGAATTCCTATGCTTCCATCCTAACTGCCAGCTTATTGGGCAATACTCTGACAGATAATGGAATCCATGAAGGAATACTGTCTTTGCAGTAATTTACTATTGTCCCTATTATTACTTCTCAATTTGCACAAAATATATCAAGCTTCAAAGAGCTTGGCACTGATTAAATAGTTCCTTCATTTCAAGACACAGCATTAGGAAATTTTACTCAGACTGGAAAAAACTAGCAGAATTCCAAGCTTGAAAGAATGCTTCACAAATATAATGTACCAGCAACTTGACCCTGGAATTAGAAGGATGAGGAATCTTGTTTTCAGTTGTGTCTGAACACCACCTACAATTCTCTAAAGACCCAGTAATCCCATCCCTGTGGTCTGGAATACAGTAAGTAAGGAAGAGGGATCCAGTGTTCCAGTCAGAGAAAAACCATCCAGAGCAAAGAATCCTAAAGTCTATGCTGCTTAAAGTTAGATTTGAATTATTCTCATACCATAGGCGTCCCAGCACTGTTCAAATGACTTGTATCATCTAAGTTCCAAGCCAAGCGTGCAGTTTTGATATATGACACTTACATTATTCTTATTAACACACTGGCTTTGTTTATTTGTGTATGTGGATGGCATTTTCTGCTACTTCCCCTGCTTTTCTGTTTTTGCTGAGTTCTGGAATAATTTGAGTTCTGAATTAAGACCGTGAAGTGAATGCTCTCTCTCACGCAATTTGGTAGAGAGGTCAAATGATTACAATCCAATCTTGGAGCGATATAAAGAGATTTGACAGCTGCTATAAATTTGAATGAAGTATATGGTTTTTAGTGTTTTAAAAAAAACAACTGTGTGGCTAAAGTGTTGCATGGCTTAAATCCAAGGGAAAGAAGGCCTTTCCGAGCTCAGAGATGAGAACAGTGCGACTTAAGATCCCATTCTGATGAATGTAACAACATCCAACTCTTAGTACAGGATCATGGAGCACTGTTAATGGGACAGGCAAGAAACTGGATCTATGCAATAGACACAACTAAAGATATATTAATGAGACACTATCTTTCATCTTGCAAATTAGCAAAGGTGCTTATGTATGTGTGTGTTTAATTATGATCTTTAATGCTCATAACGGTATAGCAAGAGGGGGTCTCTCCAATTCAGCCTGTGAGAGCTTAGATGGATGTAACTTTTTTTGAAGAGCAATTGGGAAAAATAGATTATAAGCTTTAGAAATGTCAATACTCTTTGGCTTAGTAATCTCTTTTCAGGGATTCCATCCCAAAGAAATAGGCAGAGATGTAGTCAAAGATGCATGCAGGAACTCATTGCTTGGATAAAGACAGTTATCTATGAAAAAATGATATTTAGAAATAATATCAATAGTAGATTGGTTAAATAAATAGATGTTTACAATAGGGTGGCATATTAGGGTGAAAAAATTAAAACATGTGATCTGAGTATATTAGAGGTAGACACCAATAGGATAGGATAAAAAGGCTAGAATCACACCCAAAGATGTGTAAAAGTGGCACGAGACAAAAATACATGAAAAAGTGTTCAACATCATTAGCAATCAGGGAGATGCCAATCAAAACTACACTGAGATTCCATCTAACCCCAACCAGAATGGCGATCATCAAGAAGTCAAACAACAATAAATGCTGGTGAGGATGTGGGGAAATAGGAACTCTTCTACACTGTTGGTGGGATTGCAAATTAGTGCAGACACTATGGAGATCAGTGTGGAGATTCCTCAGAAAATTGGGAATGATTCACCGTATGATCCAGCTATACCACTCCTGGGTATCTTTCCAAAGGGACTGAAATCAGAATATTACAATAATACATGAATATCCATGCTTATAGCAACACAGTTCATAATAGCCAAATTAAGGAACCAACCTAGGTGTCCATCAACAGATGCATGGATTACAAAATTATGGGATATACACACAATGAAATTAGACTCAGCAATCAAGAAGAACAAAATTATGTCATTTGCAGGAAAATGTATGGACCTGAAAAATATTATGTTAAGTGAGATTAGCCAGTCATAGAAAGTGAAGGCTATATGTTTTCTCTCATAGGTGGAAGCTAAGGAGTAACTGGGATACTAGAAAGACTTCAGATAATGGAGGAGAAACCCCAGTGGAGTGAGGGAGGTGGTCGATGGGACGGTGGCAGTAGGGAAAGGGGGAACTATGTACATATGTGAGAATACCAATGCCAATCTCAATATCCTTTACAGGGAAGGTGGGAAGGTGGGAGTGGGGAGGGAGCCGGGGAAAAGCTCACCAAGTGCTATGTATATGTATGTCACTATCACAATGAATTACACTATGATGTGAGACTATAATGCACCAATAAAAGCATTTTTAAATAAGTGGCATGTGAAAACAACAAGGAAAGAATAACAAAAGAAATGCATTGGGAAAACTAGATAATAATTTATTACAAAAGAAAGAAGGCTGGGTGTGGCAGCGCATGCCTGTAATCCCAAGTACTTAAGAGGCTGAGAGAGGAGATCACAAGTTCGAGGCTAGCCTCAGCAACTTAGCAAGACCCTGTTTCAAACTAAAACATAAAAATGGGGCTGGGGGTATAGCTCAGAGGCAGAATGCCCCTGGGTTCAATCCCCAGTAAAATAAAAAGAAAAAGATAAGATTATTTTCAACACAGATCATATCTATCTAAAAGTAAACTGGGTTAACTAGTTAAATAGCTAAATGTAAAAAATCAACCCTGAATGTATTAGGAAAATAAATTTGTGTGTCTGTGTATGAATACATACTATTGAAAAGCTGGCACAGTGCCAAATGATTGTAATCCCTGCTATTTAGGAGGCTGAGGCAGAAAAATTGTGAGTTTGAGGCCCAAATGGGCAACATAGTGAGACCCTGTCTCTAAATAAATAGCTAAGAAAACTACACACTAGATAAATAAAATTATGGGTCAAAATATTCTTTCTAAAAATTAATATATGGAGAAGCTATAGATGAAAACATTGCCTAATCATAAAAACAGAAAATCATACCATAAATTGTTTTAGGGGTGGGGAACGTGTACAGCAAAAGTGTCAAAGGGTTAGTATTTTTAATATAATAAGTTTTTAAAAATTAAGGGCTGGAGTAGGGAATGGTGACACACACTTGTAATCCCAGTACTTGGGAAGCTGAGATAAGAGGATCACAGGTTCAAGGACAGCCTCATCAAATAGTGAGACTCTCATCAACCTAGTGAGACCCTGTTTCAAAATAAAAATAAAATAGGGCTGGGGGTGTAGCTCAGAGGTAGAATGCCCCTGAGTTCAATCCTCAGTACCCCCTTCCAAAAAATTAAAGGTTGGAGATGTAGCTTAGTGGTAGAGCACTTATCTAAGGTATTTGAGGCCCTGGGTTCAATTCCCAGTAAAACACACACACACACACACACACACACACACACACACACACACACACACAGTTTCCAGCAAAAATTAATATGAAGAAATGTAACAGTAATATCATAATTTCTTTTTTTCTTTGTGAGTTGTCTGAGCAAGAAATATGTGAAAATGTTTGTTTATACAAATATCCTATCCTAAGAAATAGAAATTAAGAAAATTATTCATTATTTTTAAGATATAATGTCTATTACTAGTGGGGAAAAAAAAAACCCAAATCGAAATAAGTCCTCTCATGTAAGCTGGAGGGAGTATAAATTAGTTCAGTTCCACTGCAGGAAAACTGACAAATCATATTAGAATTCTCAACATTTGGCATATTCTTTCAAACAGGACATTGAATTAAGGAATTTATCCTAAGGAATTAGTCTTGAATCTGTGTAACAATTTGGTTTTGAGGCTCTTTGCTTTGATGATGTGTTTAATGATAAAAAACTAGAAACAATTATAATATACCTAAATTGGGAATTAATTTTTTAAATTAGGTGATGTTATAAGTGAAATATTATAGTCACTACAATAATTTTGAAAGCAATTGAAATAATTATAAAGAATCTAATAACGTGAGAAAATATTAACAATATATCAGTAAGCCGCAATTAACAGGTTATAATGCAAGTATAGAAAGACACCTTTTTAAATTAACAATCACAACGAATTTGAAATTTTTGTATAAAAATGCATACATATACACACATACACTCCCTGTCCTTCAACATGTGATACACTGTACTGCCTCGGGACTCCTCCGGCAAGCCAGCCTCCAGATGTGGCCCTTGAGCCTCCAGACCTAACATGGACTTTGGTGCTAGAGGAGCAGCAGCTGTCTTGTCACTAGGAGGAAATCTTGAAGACAGACGTCACAAGCAGAGACCACAGAATGAAAACAGAAGTAGGCTGGGGCACCCCTGAGTCGTCACACTAGCCCCAGACTGCCACGGGCTGAATGCCTTTTGCATGAAAGGAAAATAAATTCTTATTTTGTGCAAAAGAAAAATGTATATGTGTTTATGTGGCTCTATAGTATGTCCATAGTGGCCTTATATGGGTAGTATTCTTTTAATGCTTGAAGGGTTTTCTATTATTTTATAAAATGAACATGTACTTATTTGATAAAAAGCTTTCTCCACTCTAAAAAGAAATAATAACAACATTCAACTTTCTTTAAGAAGGTAGGGCCTAGGGAGGCTCTTGGATGCACGTCAGGCTTGAAGAAAAGGGGAGACCCTATTAAATATTCAATTCTGCCGCTATGAACAGAAGTGGAAACTCAACCAATTTTAATAGAGGAGAGTACTTTTGGAGGGATAAGGAAATCTTGCTTGCAATAAGGAAGCCCCTGGAAGCCATTTTAACCCTGCTGCTTTCACCGGAATGAGGCTGGGTCCTCAAGAGCCCCTTCACCTGCTTTCTGTGTGAACAAATGCACGAGTGCACAGAGGAAGCTGGACCCAGGCCAAGCAGGGGTAGAAGAAAGCCCAGATCACTGTGACCAGCGCTGAACCTGATACGACGGTAAGAAAATTGTCGTGTGGACCAAACGGGGGACTTCAGTTTCCTTGGTATTACTCATGCTTCTCAGTGTATGCTCCAAATTACATTAGCTTTTGGAGCAATAATCGATTTCCAAAGAAAATACTGCCAAGGTGAGGAGATCAACACTCTTGCCCCTTTCTATGAACGCCGGAGTCACCTGGGTGCTGCATCTCACCGGAGGGTCTCCTCTCCCTCCCGAAAGCCTGTAACTCATGAGTGTGCAGTTTCCTGAAGCTTTTCTTAGCTCTTTGCGCTGCTTAGGCGTAGCCTTGGGCCATTGCTCTCTGCTCTATTTCCAAAGGTTTTAATCATCTCCAAGCTTCCCTTTCCTTTTTCCCTCTTGCCTTAAAAAAAGCAACTTGAAGATCGACATCCATCAGTGTAAAAGATTTTTTGCTTTCTTAAGTTTAACACTTTCTGTACCACATGGGCACAATCCCAGTCTTCCTTTTAACATAACCTTGCAGCATAGATGCTAGCTGGTCGGTTAGGATGCAAATGTCTTGAGAATTCGCTGTGCTGTTCCCCAATAGTGCCCAGTAAACTACTCATGTTTTTAGAGTGCTAGAGGGGTTTTCTTTACTTGGTCACTATCTTTTTTCTAAATGGGCTCTAGAAATATGTCTTCAAAGGATGTCGTTGAGAATGAATGACAGGAAGACAGTCAGTCTCTGAGTGGAGCAGCATCATGTCTCCCCATGTTGGTTTTCTCTCAGCATTTGTAAGGAATGAGGGCATTTGCTTGAGCAAGGAAAGCCGATCAAAAGCTGTTCATTGACAGAGGCAAGGCTAGAAAATTTGGTTGTGCCCCTTTGACCAACCACACACCACCACCAGCCAAACAGAAGGCCAGAGAAGTGAAGAGAGGACTCTTATTCAAGGTCATGAACCAAGTGGTCTCACTTACCTCTAGTGTAGTTAATACAATCTTCTCAACTGAAGAAAAATAAGCCTCCCACAAGAATTGTGTCTGCTGTCTAAGTGCTAGGATTTTATCCTGATGAATAGACCTGATTGTAGAAGGAATCTGTAACATAAGGTGAACACATAGTAATTATAACCGTGAAACAAAGAGATGCATTGGATCAAAACAACCCAATGGGGTTACACTTTAATTGTTCCTAGCAGTCAGTTTCTAGCACACAGATCTACTAAAATCAGCAACCCCTAAGTAGAAACGCCCCAAGAAATGACAGGGACTCGCAGCACTTCCAGGGAATTGGCCGCAAAGGCTTTGGGTGTATGAAAGTTATGCATTAACTTAGTTCAAGCCTAAGATTCAGTAGCAGCGTAGTTGCTCAGGGTACCCTAGTCACAACTGCTGTTTCTTTCTCGCAAAGCCCCAGAAGTCCTAGAACCTGCACATCGACACCAAATTTTACAGAGATGTAGACACAGGCCTGGGGAAAGGAGGAAAGACTTCCCAAGCACTTGTAAGATTATCGCCCTGGGAATTATGAAACATCTATAAAAGGACTTTTTAGAGGATGTTTAAGAGTATCCCCAACCAACTTGGAGCTAGGGTTCATCATTTCTCGGTACACATCCCTACACCCTCCCCTTTTGATCCTTTGCACTCCCTAAATCTTTCTTTCTGGCTCTGGCCCTTACCACAATCTAACTGTATCTCTCACATCATACATGCTTAGCCACGCTCTGCTCTCTACAATTTTAAAGGAAGCCCTGTGTCCGTCCATCCTGCTATACTTTTTAAGTCTAGGAGAGTAGCTTTTATGCAGTAGTTATTCAAGAAATAAGAACTGAATTGAACATCACCACCTGAAGCCACTACCGAGATTCACTATTTTGGACAGCAGTATAGCTTAGTGGCTATACTGCTTAGTATATAGCATATAGTGGCACTTAGTATATAACTTAGTATATAGCTTAGTGGCACAGGGGCATGGGAGTCAAACAGACAAAGTTGGGATTCTCAGCTGTGCTTCCTTGCGCGAGTTAGTTGATCTCTCAAAGACTTCATTTCCTCATTTGTAAAATAGGGCAAACTAACATATAATGCGTTAGCCCGGTGCCTGAAACCTGGGAAGCTTAATTCATATGGCTTCTTATTACTACTATGATCATTATTGACATTAGGATGATGCTATTCAAAGCTGGACCAACTGATTCCACTCAAAGTTAGGCCAACTGCTTAATGTCTGCATGTGAACCTGCCTGGGTCTAGACCTTTGCAATGGACTTCCTGGGTTTCTGGTAAGTTTCCTGGGCTTGTTCCTTATTTTTACCTCCAGTTCAAGGTCTAGTTCACTTATGGAGTCTATATTCTTAGGGGAGATTCCTTGTGATTAGCAACTGCCCTTTTGTGCTCACCTCTTTCTGCATGCTTGCCTCCCTAATGCATGACTAATCAGACAGACATGGGAGCCTGGGCTGAAGGCAGAATGCTCTGTGGGCTGCATTAATAGGGAAGTTACCCATGACATTTGACTAAGACTATATATTTATCTTATAACCAAGTTCCCACTAGAGGGGAAGGAGATGGTAGCACATTGTTTGATTCAAGACTCTCCTTAGGAGGAGAAATAACAGTGCCTCACAAAAAGAACAGAAGGAAAAGCTCACTTGCTTTAGCAATGTTCAAAACCAGATACTAAATCTGTGCCCCAATGTGCGAATCTCTATTCACAACACTGAAAACAAAACAAAACAAAACAAAAACAAAAACATGGAGGCAGCAGGTAAAGGAGAAACACTGGCAGGTAAATATTAGCTTGGAACCAGAGTTCAAGGTCAAGTGGAAATAAAATATCCTTGGACGAAGCAAAAAAGCCATTTATATCATGGATCCTTGATAAAGTCAAAGAAAATTTATTTTTATTTACTCACTGAGAAAATTACCTAGATCGCCAAAAGAAGATTAGAAAAAATCATCAACCTGTTCAGTTTTCATAGTCATGCCCTATTCTAAATGTCAGTGGTATTTTCAGAGCCATATAGGTTGGTGCCACTGTTTTATCATGGTCACGAGGAGCCAATCCATTAGAACAATGCCTAAAGCTATCATTGCTATGGGGTCTCCAGAAGATTAAATCTGCTAAGGTTCTGAAAGGAACATCACCGATTCTCTACCAATAGGAACCCCTCTTACATAGCCACATCCTGATCTTCTACCTCTGGTGTGATGCATTCTGCAAGTTTGTGCATATGATACACGTGCCTGACAGCGCTCTGCCAAGTGCTCCGAAGACGATTCCAATTGATTGAAAAGACGGAGCTCCAAGTTTTAATGGCATCTGGCTATTGGTTATTAATCTGCCTGTCCTAAGAGACAGGTATGGGAAAGTGATAAATTAATTCCAATTTGGCTGGATTGTTTTGGAAGTTGAAGAACTCAATGAAATCTTAATAAAAGGTCGGGATGGGTAACAGAACTAATAGAATCTACCAAAATAGATATAGGGAAGCCACAGTAAGCTCTGTCGATGACAGGATGACAAGAATATATGCAAATAAAAACATCTGAGCTGTTCTAAAACAGGAAATGAAAAATTGTAACATAACAAAAACATCTCCCAGAGCACACATTCGGGCTCAATGCCAACTCTTTAAAACCATTGTTAATGACAGTACAGTCACTGTTCAATATGGAGGCAGCTGTGCAAAGGCAGACTGCAGATGAGAAGGAAAAATACCAGCAAGGAGAGGGGGCGAAAACACAATCTTCAGAGTCAAGCTTAAAAGTTGCTTCAGAAGGTAAAATACCAACTTGGGTGAAATGGTAGAAACTAGACAACCACAATTAAGTGTGGTCAATTAGCATTAGTACGCTCCCCATCACAGGAGCCTCGGTACATAAATGGAGAAGTTATGGTTGATATTTTTCATTCCCTTTATTTCCCAAATTTCTCCTAATACACACGCATTATTACAAAAGACAGAAAGGAAGGAAAAAGGCAGCGTGGAGAAGTACCACATATATTACTTTGGTTTTTCACAAGCAAATGATTCACGCATATGCTACCTCTGTGTGGGGAGAATCCTTCCTTAGTATGTCTGCAAGGATGTCCTTACGAGCTCACTGTCATAAGGGTGGCCCTCTCACAAAATGTCCAGACCCTTTCTCAGCAAACACCTAAGAAACCATGTTGGAGCTATTCCAAATGAACGACTCTGCCATTTACAGATCATATATTCCTCTTTGGTTTTGTTTATGAGGTCCCAGAGGCCACCCAGACACGAGCTGAGGACCAGACATGAGGGCTGTTTCTGGAGCTGTGGTCAGCTGGGCTTGCTTAACCCAGAGCCCTCTCGGTTACAGACACTTTTCACCTGCCACTTTAGGGTGAGGAGTGCATGACTTCACCAGCCCGCTAGCCAACTGGCCAGAGGCACTAGAAGTAGAATCGATAACAGAGTTAGAAACTCAATTTTATGGATATCAAACATTTTCTTAAAAAGCAAGGACATTACAGATAATCTTTCTACAAGTAATTGTCATGGTTTAAAGATGAAGCGTGTGATCGTGAAAGAAAAGCATTAAAATATTCTATAATTTTCGAAGGAGTGTGGCAATTGATGGCGAACCTCAAATATTACTACACAGAAGGGCTTTAGGAATCCTTATTGACTATTCTTGCCCTTGGTTTTCTGTGAGCAGTCTTTCCTCCTCCCTTGAACAGTTCAAACTTTCATTGGGAGCTGCTCTTCTAAATAAACACCCCAAAGCCAACACTCCTGCAGGCATGGAGTCTGGATCATTTGAGTAATGGAAACACTAAGTACATGAAGCAATCCTAAACTGGGCGTGGTGGCGCATGCCCATAATCCTAGTTCTTGAGAGGCTGAAACAGAAGGATCGCAGGTTAGCGGCTAGCCTCCGCAACTTAGCGAGGCCCTCTGCAACTTAGTGAGAGACCCTGTTTCAAAAAATAGGGCTGGGGTGTAGTTCAGAGGCAGAATGCCCTGGGTTCAATCCCCAGTACTACCACCAAAAAAAATTAAAAAAAAAAAGGGGGCAATCCTAGAGCTTTCTTTCTAAAAACGAATCTAAAGGCGAATGCAGAAACAGAGGAGTGGAGTCTGCACTCGCAGATTCTGGTATCGTTTCTAAACATTCTGGCATCATTCTGAAGGCGGTGGAATCCTCTTCTTTCTACCATCAGAACCCACGTTCTTTACCTGCACGTTCTTTACCTGCAGTGTCTCTTTTTCAGAATATATTCTGTGGACCTGGGCAGATTTTGTGTTGGAAAGTGAACCATATCGTAATAAGTGACTTCATATTCGCCCTGACACAGGTAATCTTCTCCTGATAAAATTTCTTTTATAGTGCTGACCTTTTGGATTCATCTTCTTTGAAAGTGTGGACGGGGGCAGCAATAATCGGCTGATCTGTTGAAGGCCAGGGCCTCTTCCTTACCTGTAATAACAATCTCTCATCGCCTATGACGGCAGCTTGGTTCCAATTAATCACTTCAGAGAATGGTAACTCCCATCCATTGCTGAGCATCACAGGGACGCAGGCAGCCTGAGCAAAGAAAGGACTTCGTGAGTGTGAAGAAAGCGACACAGGAGCCTTTCCAATCAGGAGCAAAACTGGTGCAAATTCACTTACAAACATTTCCTCTGATGCATGAATCCTGGACTACTTAGGCCAGAAAGCAAGCAAGCTTTTAGGAACTATCAAGTCACATGAAGGTTGTATGTGTCCAGACTAGATTTTAATATTGGCAAATCTCGCCCTAGAATGCGAAAACCCCATTTCTATTCTAGTACATGACTTGGCTGACCTTACTTCCATGGAGACGACTGGCCTCGTTGCAGAAGTTTTATTGATGCAACAAAAGCTTTCACCAACAAGATTCGAGCATAAAGCCAACCTTGAATGTAAACAGCTTTGTCAATGTAACTGCCATGAGTTCACTTGCAAAGTGGTCTACTCCAATGTCATGAGCAACGAAGAGCAGAACAGGACCCGGCCTTTCTAGGGAGCATTTTGTGGACTTCACTATTCCAGGATGTCTACATTTCCCCTCACCCTGCAAACACCTAACCCAGAACCTAGTTCTCTTCAGTGTGGGGTGATCCAAGCCACAGTCATATCGATTTACCATCTGTACCGGGATCTAACCGCCAATACGCATAAATAAGCTAATGATGAAATGCTGGTTCCAAATAACTCATAATCCAAACCAGAGAACAATTTGCTCCATGCGCCATCCCAGAAAGCTACAAGAACATTAGCGATGGCATGCTCCACAGAACACACAGAGAGCGCTGGAAGGGACTTTCAGGAGAAGGAAGCCCTTCTGTTGAAGGACATGACAGAATGCTTTGCAGTCAGGATGACAGGGGCAGGAAGTTATGAGGCACTGCAGCAAAAACACAGATTCCAACAAGGTACAGAGCACAGAGGGGGAAAGGACAGAGTAGCAAAAGGATAAGAAGGCAGGATGAGAGGGGTCGAGAGGGTGCTTTCTCCTTGCAAGCAAAGAAGGATGGTGCTACGGCCAGGTGGGGAATGTGAACACCTCTCTCTGCAGGAGAAGGCATTTCTGCAGAGGGTGATGAGCAGAGACACTCCCACACAGGCTCTGGAGCTGCGGCAGGATCTGAATCACAGAGCCTTGGGATAGTGGGGCCAAATAAGTACCATCACCCGGTGCAGTATCATTCACCAAATTTAGAGCAACAGAAGCCCAAGATGGGACCCAAACTCACAATTTTGCTTTTGGGGAGTACCCACAATATACAATTTTTACAGCTCTTGAGACTGGCTTCCATGGAAAGGGCATGGTCCCTTGGAGGAGCCCTGCAGGTCAGACTGGCAATCAGATCTGCCTTCTGCTTGCAGTCATGTCCCCAAAGAACCCATCTTCGCTGGTGGCAAAGCCATTTAACCTTCTCCTGTCCAAAGGCAGTGAGTTAATCCTTCCCCCAGCCCCCATTTTTCAAAAATATTTCAGATATTTTTGGGGAAAAAAAATTAGCTCCTCAAGGGATACCATACTTTGTTTATGATATGAGAGGTGATATGTTTAAACCCACCCAGGTTGTCTTAATCTTCAGCCTAATTTGGGGAGGTTTCAGGGTCTCTTACCTGCAAAGCCTCCAGGAATCTGAAGGACCCCAGCCTGCGACCACGAGGAACCAGACAGAAAGTGGCATTGTGCAGCATTTCCCGATAATCATACCTGGAAAGAGAGACCGAGGAGGAGACCCATTAGGAACGTGGGGATGGTCGAGCATCAGCTGGTGCACACATGAACAAATTTATTCAGAGCAATTCAGGAGAGCTGGGGGGAGGGGGAAGCTCCCACTTTTCCATTTTGGGGGGTGTTTGTTGTTCTCCTTCATGTTGGACAAGACAATTGGGTGCTCTTTAGCAAAGAGTACATGAAAAGACAAATCTGATGGTTCCAGATATGCCTTGCCCAGCATTTGCTTCCAAAATGAGGGTTTTTTTTTTTGTCTTGATGAAATATGTTGCTCATGTAGGCTTAAAAAAAGAAAAGAAACTCATATCTTTGTCTTCTCCTTCTTTAAGGCCCTGCCATTTAGCAACGCTGTAGCTGTTCTTGTTCCCTACCCCACCATGCTATTTTTTTTTTTTTTTTTTTTTTTTTTT
>PVJS01052923.1:0-13456 GCA_004027185.1 Glis glis | reverse complement strand
CAGGTGACACCTTTTCAACCTTCCACAGGGATTCTGGGCCAGATGAGAGAAGATCTCGTAGTGGTGCGAAGGAAGAAGGAAAAGAGAAAGAGACCAGAAGCTACAATATATGCACAACCCTTGAAGGGTGCGGGTGGGGAGGGGGATTGTTTTGACATTGTTTTCCATTCAACATAATTACAAGAAAGAAGTCACAACCAACCACAGCTGAAATAGCATTTGATTGAAGGGGAGTTAAATTATATATATATACACACACATAGGAACTAAGCCAAGCAAAGCTGAGTTAGCGCGGTCACACGGAAGATAGAGATGCTGGGGCTGAAATGTTATCAGTTAAGTTGTCCCCGAGTGTTCAAATTGTTTCTTTGTTTTCCTCTGCTAGATTGGTGAGAAACATGGGGATTCTCGCGCTATTACAGAACAAAGGGAACTATGACCTGAGTTTCCAAGTTGCACAGCTAAGTTTATACGCTTTTGACACTTCGGATCCAATTTCAACACTTACAGTCGCTTCCCCATTCAGGAGTTTAGGGGGAAACATGAAACCATATTTTCTCTGCCCCACCCCCCGCACCCTTGCTCTTACATGTCCCCCAGAAAAGCTCATGTATTGGCAATGCAAAAATGTTCAGAGGTGAAATAATGAATCAGGGCTCTAACCTCATCAGTGGGTACATCCAGTGATGGGTTAATGACTTGAATGGACTCACTGGGTGGTAACTGTAGGCAGGTAGACTGCAGTTGGAGCAGGTAGGTCACTGGGGATTGCCTTGGGAACTATATCTGTCCTTGGTCCCTTCCTTTCATTCTCTCTGTTTCCAGCTACCCTGAGCAGCTCTTTCCCCACCACACCCTGCCACCATGATGTTTCTGCCTTAGAGTCGACCAACCATGAACTGAACCATGAGCCAAATAAACCTTTCCTCCTCTAGGTTGCTCTTGTCAGGTATTTCAGTCACAGAGCTGAAAAAGCTAACTAAAACCCTTGCTATGCCAATGGGTGGGCTTCCCATGAGGGGAGTTGGCATCCCCATTCAGACTGTCACCACACACGAATAAAACACAGGAATGACCGTGGCACCCAGAAAACACTCAGAAATACATTTGGCCTCTGAGACACCACCAGTAAAACCCATCCATATGCATGAGTTCAGCCATCTGTGGAAATAAACCAGAAGATTGTAAATGTGTGACTGAAGAGATTGGGAACATTCGAAATTCCAATCAAGGGGACCAGGGTGTAATTTCAAAGAAACAAAACTCAACTGTGATTGTAACTGGGAAAAATAAATCCTAATCAATTGTATTGTGCCCAGTTTAAGAAGAGACTCAGGAACGCAAGGGAGCGTGTTGGCCTGGAGATCAAGGAGGGGAGCCCATGAACCTGTCACTGGCGTGCATGTTCCCATCTTGACAGGAGAGACACCCAGACAGGTACCATGAAGGAGACCCCATGGCACAGGGCTGATACATCAGGCCTCCCCAGGGCCACCACAGGCGAGGAGAAACCAACAGCTGTGTTCTGGAACTCCCAGCCCCAAAGCACCCAGAGCTGCCCCCACATGCTGAACATTTCATTAAAGTAAAACAAAAAAGTGCCTCCACTTAAAAACAGCTGTCCTGAATTAAATACCCACAAAGATTCTCTTAAATGCTAATACTTCTCTTTGCTGTGACTTCATGGCTACTAAGCAACCTTCTAATGATAATTCTTCTTCCCCTACTAAAGGGGAGAAGGCTCCCAAATGATAAGTATATGTCAGTCACCGGCGTTAAGTGCATTCAATGACAGATGTGTAAAATCCATATAACCAGCAGTCTCTTCTGCACTTAACTGATTCCAGTACTCCCCAGGTCATAGCCCAAGTCAGGGCACCCTCCTGTCTCGCTGAGGCCCGGCCCTCTGATGAATTCACCACCACTGAGTTTCTCTGGGACCCATCAGCTGGCCTTCTGCTGCTATTTGCACGTGACAACTAGGAAAGATAAGTGAAATGCTTAATTTAGAATTAGTCAACTGCCAAGAACTCTTCTATTGCAGCAAAACCCAGTGAGCAAGCCAGAGGATAGATTTTTACCTGCACCTGCTGCGGTCGGGCGATTATTAGTATGACACAGGATGTAAATGGCCTTATAAGTAAAGCAGACAGTTTTTGAGAATACACACAAACCAAAAGTTATTCTCTCTTCCCTTAAAGCTAGAGAGACGGGGGAGTCAGTTGTACATGTTACATGCCATGCATATAACCACAGTACTACACCGCAGGTGTTTGTAGAAGGCTTGCTGAAGGAAAAGAAATCCCTCCAGCATCTTAGCTTTGGCATGGAGCCTCTTATTAGTTTCCTACTGCTATTGTTTGTTTGTTTGTTTGTTTGTTTGCGGTACCAGGGATTGAACGCAGGGGCATTCTACCTCCGCACTACACCCCCGGCCCTATTTTTTATACTTTATTTTGAAATCGGGTCTCACGAAGTTGTGGAGGGCCTCACTAAGTAGAGAGACACAGGGAGAGAGAGGGAGAGAGAGAGAGAGAGAGAGAGAGAGAGGGAGAGAGAGAACTGAGGCTGGCCACGAACCCTGATCCTCCAGTCTCGCCTCCCAAAGTACTGGGATTACAAGCGTGTGTCACCATGCCCGGCCTCTGCTATTGTAACAAATTATCTCAAACTTAGTTTCTCAAAATGACATAGATTTATTATCATACAGTGCTACAAGTCAGAAGTTCAAAACCAGTCTCATTGGCCAAAAAGCCGCTGATCTGGGCCAGTTCCTTCTGGGAGCAAAAAGGAAAATTATATTTTCTTGCCTTTTTTTTTTGCTGCCAGAAGCCGTCTACTTTCTTTTGCTCACAACCTCTTCTGTGTATCACTCCAAACTCTTCCTTCTATCTTCACATTTCCTGCCTCTGCCTCTGATCTGCCTGACTCCCACTCTTATGAGGACCCTGTGAGAGCATTGGGCCCACCCAGATAACCTAGTACACTCTTCTAGCTCAGAATTCTTACATCTGCAAAGTACCTTCCACTGTAAGAGCTAACTTATTCACAGGCTCCAGGGATTAGACTGTGAACATTTTTGGTGCTGGGGTTTGAACCCAGCCAACCCTCCATCCCACCCTGTCTCTCTCCCATCAGCTCATAGGCTCAGACTCATTTATCAGACGAGCTCACCATATACCGGAGCCCCAAGAGCCTGTCCCTAAGGAGGCAGAGCAGTCTGGTTGCAATGGACTGGGACACTAGGGTGTTCAGAAGGTAACCAGTAGAAGACCTCTTATGAAAGGGTTCTGTGAGTAGCAGAAACACAACTCTACCAAGCTTAAGAAGAGAAAGCTGGGCGAGAGTTTTGTTGACTAATATAGCAGAAAACTCCAACAGGCATCTCTGGTAAATAGGACTGGATCCTTCTGTCTCCCTTTCTCAAGAAACTACCCCCTGACGCTGACGTCTGGTCAGCAGCTTAGCAAACTCAGCAGACAGAAGAGCCTTTTTCTCAATAGTCCCTCAAAAATCTCTGGACCAGAATGAGGTGGACCATCTTGGGCCAGGGTGACCGTCCCTACACCAGTCACCAAGTCAAAGGGATGAAATTTTCTAGCTGGCCAGGCCCAGGGTCCACGCCCACCCTTGGAGCTAAGATGAGCTTGCGTTACCAGGAGGGGGCGGTAGTGTCAACTCCCACCTGAATTCTGGGAGTTGGGTGGCCATTCATTTGCCAATGATAAGATTGGAAGAAGCGGAAGTAGATGCTGGAGAGGGGACATTTTCCAGAGGACCTAAGCTACTGGGGCCCTGGGTCAACTTGGCAACAGGAGGTCCCCAGACCAAGGTAGGTTTGTAATGTCTAAGCAACAGACAAGCAGCATAGACAAGCGGGCTGAGACAGGAGGGCAGGAGAGGATCAGAGGGCCGAAAATTAAACCCTTTGCATAAGGAGCAGTGTTTCTCAAAAGGTGATCTGCAATTGGGAAATAAAAACAAGAAAAGAATTTTTAAAACCACAGTTTGTGGACCACCGTCCACCAAAGCTGGCCACGCCGAAAATGCCAGCTCGCTGCCGGCTCGTAGCATCTCATCATCAGGCCTTAATGTCGGGCAGCTCAGCTGCTCCCTGCGCGGTAACCGAGTTCCCTTCTTATGACATACAACTTTATCAAAGGCCTCTAGAAAGACTAAATAAATCATAACCACTGGTCTCTTTTATCCACTGCTTTATTTTAAGGACTTCTGACAGATTCGAGAGGCATGACGTTACTCACCCCAAAGGCATGCCGGCCTGCTCCATCCAGACAGTACCGGTCCCGTTGCTTCGGAAGACTGGAGCGATTCTGTTCGCCTCGTTTGTCTCAGCCTCATTGCGGAGGGGTTTTATCTTCCACATGTCATTCCCAAGAGAAGCCAGCATCCTTCCTTCAGCATCTGCAGAGAACAATGGGAGTGGCTTAAATTAAAAGCACAGCGAATGCCGGGCGTGGTGGCGCACGCTTGTAATCCCAGTACTTTGGGAGGCGGAGACCGGAGGATCCGGGTTCGAGGACAGCCTCAGCTCACTCTCTCTCTCTCTCCCTCTCTCTCTCTCTCCCTGTCTCTCTCTCTCTCTCTCTCTCACTACCTAGTGAGGCCCTCCACAACTTTGTGAGACCCGGTTTCAAAATAAAGTATAAAAAAATAGGGCTGGGGGTGTAGCGCGGCATTCAATCCTCGGTACTGCAAAAAAAAAAAAATAAAAGCACAGCAAAGTTCTGACGTGTCTGGCTATGGCTCTGCAAAGCCTGCTTTTCAGGAAGAGGTTTAGCACCAAATTGGCAAGAGAGCCCAGAATATTGGTTCGTATTTCTGATTGTACGTTAAAACCATTCACGGAGCCGGGCATGGTGGCGCACACTTGTAATCCCAGTACTTGGGAGGCAGAGACAGGAGGATCACAGGTTCGCAGCCAGCCTCAGCTACTTAGTGAGGCCTCTGCAACTTAGTGAGACCCTGTTTCTAAATAAAAAAATAAAAATAGGGCTGGGGGTATAGCTCAGAGGTAGAATGCCCCTGGGTTCAATCCCCAGTACCGCTAAAAAAAAAAATTAAAAAACCATTCATGGAGATTTTTTTTAATAACCGTGTCTAAGCCTCACCCTAAACCATAGATTCCCAGGTTTATTTATTGGCTTACCATACTCTTTCAGAAGAAAAATAAAAATTACACAGTGCCCCCCCCAGGTGCTTCTGCTGCTACCTTATTTTTAGTCAGTACCCTGTAGTTGCACCCAAGCTACTACTGCTCCCTCATTGGTCCAGTACCACCCCCAGCGTCAGTATCACCACCTTTGGGAATCTAGGCACTAAACCAATTAAATCCAAATCTCTAAATTGGGGCCTGTGATGGTTAGTCTGGATTGTCAACCTGACTGAATTATGAAACATCTAAGATGACGTGACTTCGAGTGTGTTGGTGAGATGCTCAGCTCATGTGAGGGAGGACTGGAGGGGAAGTCCTGCCCTGCGTGTGGGCAGCCCTGTTGTGAGAGGCGCAGGACCTGGATAAAAGGAGACAGCGGTGCTCCTTCCTGAGGAAAGCGCGTCTGCTCTCGTCTGAGAGATCAGCCTTCAGCTCTTCAAACTGGGCCTTCACCGTAGTTTCTCCACAGAGTTTCCTGGCCTTTCCATCTTGAACTGGGACTGAATTAGTGGTTGCTCTGATTCTGAGACTCCAGTTCTTGGACCGCTCGACCCGCTGCTGTTTCCTCCAGCTTTCTGCGTGCAGTTGGAAACTTGGACTCTAAGCTGATTTCATAAATCCCATTTTACTATATACATGTCCTGTGAGTTCTGTTACTTTAGTGAACCCTGACTAATACAGAGCCTAGGTTCTAGAATTCTCTCTTCAATGTGCAATGGAGTTCAGAACAACTGCATAGAAGACTTGGAGTTCGCAGGGTGTTGGGTCCAGATTAGCTTTTCTGATTTGTCTGCAGGCTGTCACCTGGGGAAAGACACCTGCAAAGGTCTGTGGAATCTTATGTCCCTTCATTGTATCTTGAATACCCAAGAATGATGGGCTTATGAATTAACAGATCCTGAGGTCAGCTCTGAAGAAGGTCAAATCCCCTGTGCTTATGAGAATAAATGGGCACGGTGGTGCACGCCTGTAATCCCAACACTTGGGAGGCTGAGACAGGAGAATCACAGGTTCAAGGACAGCCTCAGCAACTTAGTGAGGTCCTCTGCAACTTAGCAAGACCCTGTTTCAAAATAAAAAAAAAATAAAAAGGGCAAGGTGTAAGGCTTGCAGGCAGCATGCCCCTGGGTTCAATCCCCAGTGCCACAGAAAAAGAAAAAAAAACTGTCTATTCACAAAAAAGGACAGACTAAATAAGAAAATTTGTCACAACACAAAGAGCTGACCGTGTGGATACAGTCAGCAAAACTTTGCAATAACCATGTGGCACAGTGCAGCTCATCCCAGGCTTGGATGCCCATTTGCTACATGCCCTTGCATAAGTCTACGGATGTCCCTTGCCAAGTGGACCCACTTAAAGAGCGGCCCAGCTGTCTTGGCATTTTTAAAATTTTTTTATTTTATTTTATTTTTTTATTGGTGCATTGTAATCATACATCTAGATGGGTTTCAGAGTGGCAGAAGTATACACGCACACATCGGTCAGTTAGCCCTCCCCCAATTCCCACCCCCATTCCCTCCCCCTCCCTCCTTCTTGTGCTCAGCATAGTAGTTGACTTTGATATATTTGTATATGTACGTCCTGTGCATTAGGGCGTTTCCCTCTTCTCCCCTCCCATCTTCCTCAGTTATGTCGTCTTCTTTATTCATCTGAGGTTTTCTCCATCACCTGGCCATGTCTTCCAGGGGGGCCGTGGCTCACCTGCCCATGTTCTCAGTGCTGGGGGTGCTCTGGGGTGGGGCCATGGCTCACCCATCCGTGTCTTCAGTACTGGGATGCTCTAGAGCAGGGCTTGGCATTTAAGAGATCCTTTAAAGAAATAAAAGGCAGTAGCCATCATCTAAAATTAACTGTTGATCTATAATAACTGCATGAAAAAAACTAGTCAACACAAGTTGTTAATGGGAGACAGGGACAAGTCCTCCTAAGAAATGCTATCTTTAGAGCCGGGCGTGGTGGCGCACAATTTGTAATCCCAGTACTTTGGGAGGCGGAGACCGGAGGATCCGGGTTTGCGGCCAGCCTCAGCTCTCTCACTCTCTCTCTCCCTGTCTCTCTCTTTCTCCTTAGTGAGGCCCTCTGCAACTTCGTGAGACCCGATTTCAAAATAAAGTATAAAAAATAGTGCCGGGGGCATAGCGCGGAGGTAGAACGCCCCTGCGTTCAATCCCCGGTACCGCAAAAAAAAATTTAAAAAATAATAAATGCCATTTTTACCTCCCTCTCCATTGCTTGCCTTCTGATATTTAAAGAAACAAGAGCAGGGCAATAGATAACTCCAGTGGGGCATGGTGGTGCACTCCTATAACCCTAGTACTTGGGAGGCTGAGACAGGAGGATCGCAGATTCGAAGCCAGCCTCAGCAACTTAGTGAGACTCTCAGCAACTTAGTGAGACCCTGTTTCCAAATAAAAAATAAAATAGTGTTGGGGATTTAGCTCAGGTGTAGAATGCCTCTGGGTTCAATCCCCAGCACAAAAAAAAAAAAAAGAAATGAGGCAAAAATACTGAAAATGCAACAAACTAGGGAAAGGATATGTTACAACTCCCTCTACGTAAAGATAAATGCTTTGAAAAGTGGGTTGATCAGAACTACTCAGAAACACATTCAGGGTAAACTACAGATTCCAAAGTCTTAATAGTTGTTAAAAAAAAAAGGATAAAACCCCACGAGCTTTCAAAGGCCACTAAGGATTGACAGATATATTCAAATGTCAAAATTTTCTTTTTCTTTTTTAGAGAAACTGAAGTAATGATAAAAAGTGAGGTGAAGACAGGGTGTTAACCATTGCAAAGCCCCTTAACAATGCAGACTGGTACACAAAAACTAAAGAACACCCAGGGAGGAAGACTGGAGTAAGGGCTGACACACCAATGCGTCTTGTCATTTATTCTCCCCAATTCCTCAGTAGTGTGTGTGTGTGTGTGTGTGTGCATGTGTGTTACTGGAGATTGAACCCAGGGGTGTTCTACCTCTGAGCTACACCCTCCTCCACAGCCCTATTAATTAAAAAAAAAACTGGGGCTCACTAGGTTGCTGAGAGCCTCACTAATTGATGAGGCTGGCCTCCAACCTGGAATCCTCCTGTGCTAGCCTCTCAAGTACTGGGATTACAGGAGTGCACCACCACACTAAACTCCCTCCCTCCATACTCTTTTTTTTTTTTTTGCAGTACTGGAAATTGAACCCAGGGGCATTCCACCTCTGGGCTACACCCCCAGCCCTATTTTTTATTCTTTATTTTGAAACAGGGTCTCACTAAGTTGCGGAGGGCCTCACTAAGTAGCCGAGGCTGGCCACGAACCTGGATCCTCCTGTCTCAGCCTCCCAAGTACTGAGATTACAAGTATGCGCCACCACGCCCGGTTTCTCTGTACTCTTAAAACACACGTAGATGGTCTTCTCTGTGTGTGGATAACTGAGCTGAAGAACAGGAAATCCATTTCATAATTTAAAGTCCCCTGTGGCAAGAACCAATGTGTAGATACCATGCCTTAGAGAACAATCTACCTTCTAAATGTATTCCCATCAAAACAACAGTCAACATCTTATCCATTCCTTCCTTCTTCCATTCACTCCTTCATGAAGTATAGATTACATTTCTATCTGTGCCAGGCTTGGTGCTAAGTATGGTGGATACAGAGCTCAAAAACATCATCCACAGCAAATTCCCTTCATTCAGGGAGTATGGAAAGAGTTGGGATTAAGGAATGCTTAGGGCGCAGAAAGAGAGGAACCCAGCCCAGATTTGAGGGGTGGGATCAGGAAAGGCTTTCTTTGCCATATGTGGGTGTGTATGAAACTAGGAATTGAATCCAGGGGCATTCTACCTCCGAGCTACACCCCTATCCCTTTTTTATTTGTTATTTTGAAATGGAGTCTCAATAAATTACTGAGGGCTTTGCAAAGTTGCTGAGGCTGGCCTCAAACCTGTGATCTTCCTGTTCAGCCTCCCAAGTCCTGGGATTACAGATGTGTACCACTGAGCCCAGCTAGGAAAAGTTAGTGCAGCCGCTATGGAGATCAGTGTGGAGATTCCTTGGAAAACTGGGAATGGATCCACCATGTGATCCAGCTATACCACTCCTGGGTATCTTTCCAAAGGGGCCAAAATCAGAGAACTACAGTAATATATGCATACCCATGTCCATACCAGCACAATTCACAATAGCCAAATTATGGAACCAACCTAGGTGTCCATCAACAGATGAATGGATTATAAAATTGTGGGAAATACACACAATGGAATTCTACTCGGCAATAAAGAAGAGCAAAATTATGTCATTTGCAAGAAAATGGAAAGACATGGAGAACATTATGTTAAGTGAGAGTAGCCAGTCACAGAAAGTGAAGGGTCATATGTTGTCTCTCATATGTGGAAGCTAGGGAGTAATTGGGATACCAGAGGGACTCCAGATAATGGAGGAGAAACCTCAGTGGAACCAGGGAGGTGGTCTAGGGGAAGAGGAAGGGGAAGACTGAGATTCATAAATGGAATTACTACGATCGACTATATGTACATATCTGAATATACCAACGTCAATCTCAGCACTCTGTTTTGGGAAGGAAGGAAATGGGGGAGACACCAAATGCTGAGTGATTGCATGTCAATGTCAACATGATTTACATTATGATGTGAAACTACAATGCACCAATAAAAGCACAAAAAAAAGATGAATGATTTTCTTTTTTTTTCTTTTTGTGGTACTGGGGATGGAACCCAGGGGCATTCTACCTCCAAACTACACACCCAGCCCTATTTTTTATTGTGAAATAGGGTCTCACTAAGTTGCGGAGGGCCTCACTAAGTAGCTGAGGCTGGCCACGAACCTGTGATCCTCCGGTCTCGGCCTCGCAAGTACTGGGATTACAAGTGTGCGCCACCACGCCTGTCTTGATGAATGTTTTTCTTCCCTAAACACAAGACTGGTCTTTCTCTCTCTCTCTCTCTCTCTCTCTCACACACACACACACACACACACACACATACACACACACACACACACACCTTTCTCTCTAGCAGAACCTCACTGCCTTGGTGAAGGGCGCAGCAGAGCAGAAAGCAAATGCAGGAGGTGACAGAGGACACAAACACGTGTCCAATTAGCTATAAGAAAATTACAAGCGTGATGGCGACCACTCCTGTTGAACACCTGGCTCCGCAGAGTCCTGCTCTGCGGCTCTCTGATCTAATTAAAACCACTCAGGCCGCGGCTGACCCATCCTCCCCGCGTGTTTAGCTCGCTGCATGCCCGAACTCTCTGGGTTTTAATGAGGGATGTGGAGCCATCAGTAGTTCTGATCAAGCCATGGGTGGTTGGGCTGTTCGGGTGTACCGCATCTCACAGATGCTAAAACATGCTTTCCCCCACAGTTTAACATTTGTAAAATCCAGATGTCCCTTAGAATAGAGGCAATCGTGGTACAGTCGTCACTGCCTCTGAGTGGCAAACTTGGTTGTGGCTCTTTGTACTGTGCACTGAGCTAAACACGTGTTCACGAGATGGGTGTTAATGTTCAGTGAGTGTGTGTGTGTGTGTGTGTGTGTGTGTGTGTGTGTGTGTTTTACTGGGGATTGAACCCCAGGGCATTCTACCTCCAAGCTACACCTCCATCCCTTTTTTCATTTTTTATTTTGAAACAGGGTCTCACCAGGTTGCTGAGAGTCTCACTAAGTTGCTGAGGCTGGCTTTGAACCTGTGATCCTCCTTTCTCAGCTTCCCAAGTACTGGGATTACAGGTATACACTACCATGCCTGGCTTCAGTGGTATTTAAAAGGTTCTCCAAATGTTATCCTAGATATTGGTACTCCAACAATGAGCTATTGAGTCTGCAGAAAAACACAAAAACAGTGTAATTTTGGCATTTGACACTGGGGGCATGGTAAGACAGACAGGGTATCTGGAGTCAATGAGGGCTGGGAGGAAAGGAATGTGGTGAGAGGCCCACATAGTGGAGAGCTTTAGGCATCAAAAAGTTTGAATTGTATTTTAAATACAAAGAAACCCATGCCATTAAAAGTCTTCAAAAAGTTACAGCCGGGCGTGGTGGCGCACGCTTGTAATCCCAATACTTTGGGATGCGGAGACCGGAGGATCCGGGTTCGCGGCCAGCCTCAGCTCTGTCTCGCTCTCTCTCTCTCCCTGTCTTTCTCTCTCTCTCTACCTAGTGAGGCCCTCCGCAACTTCGTGAGACCCGGTTTCAAAATAAAGTATAAAAAATAGGGCCAGGGGTGTAGCGCGGAGGTAGAACGCCCCTGGGTTCAATCCCCGGTACCACAAAAAAAAAGTCTTTAAAAAGTAGAGTTATACATGCCTATAATCCCAGTTCTTGGGAGGCTGAGACAGGAGGATCACAGATTCAAGGACAGCCTCAGCAACACTCAGCAAGGCCCTCCACAACTTAGCGAGACCCTGTTTCCAAATAAAAACTAAAATAGGGCTGGAGCCGGAGCATGGTGGCACATGCCTGTAATTCCAAGACTTGGGAGGCTGATACAAGAAGATTGCAGGTTTGAGGACAGCCTTGGCCATGTATCGAGACTCTCAGCAACCTAGTGAGACTCTGTTTCAAAATAAAAAATAGGGCTGGGGGCATAGCTTGGAGGTAAAACACTCCCGAGTTCAATCCCCAGTACTACCAAAAAAAAAAAAGAAGAAGAAGAAAGGAAAAAAAGTTACATAAAATAGGGTGGAGGGTGTAGCTCAGAGGTAGAATGGTCCTGGGTTCAATCCCCAGTACCCCCACCAAAAAAAAAAAAAAAGCGGAGTGACAGAAATCAAATTAAATGTTTAAAAGATGACTGCCAGCAACCTTTTAGTGTCAGGAGGATGTTGTCCCTCCTCAAGGGTCCTTCATGGGAGATGGAACTGGAGTGGCGGCAACGGAAATAGAGAGATGTGGGTCCATCCAAGACGATTTTTAAAATCAGAATAGGTAGGTCTTTCCAATGGGGGCTGGGACAATGAGTGAAAGCAAGAAATCAAGGTGATTCCCTAATTTGGGGGTGAAACACATTGGTGGGCAGTGGTACCATTCATCAAGGCGAGGGACAGGGCTGTGTGAACAGGGCTCCAGGTGTGGGGACTGGAGCGTCCGGTCTGGAACATGTTAATTTAAGATGCCTGTGAAGTAGCTCAATGGAGGAGTCGAGATGACAGTTGGACAAATGAGTCTGGCGCTCAGAGCAGTGTCCCGAGGAGGACCCACAGTCCAGGCGCCAGCAACCCACAGATGCTACTTAGCTCAATGGAGTTAAAACTTAGAGGAACACATATTAGGCAAGCGTGCGGAAGGAGAAGAGGACTTAACACCAATCCTGCGGAACTGAGAGACTGAGTGAGGGTGGATGTCAGTCAAGGATGGGAATGAATGAAGGAATGAATGAATGACCAGCAAAGAGAAAACCAGAAGAGCGTGATATCATGGAAGTCAAGCAGATGTTTCAAGGAATGAGTGGTCAGCTTGCCTGAGAAGTCAGTAACTTGATAACAGAGTAAAGTAATAGACATTGGATTTATGAAGTAGAGGTTGCTGGTCACCGTGACAAAAGCCATTACAATGGCACGTCGCAGACAGAGACTAGATAGGAGAAGGTTGGCCAGTGAATGAGCAGAAGGAAGAGGAGACGGCTTAAGAAGACAACTCTGTCATGAAATTGGCTATGAAAAGGTTCAGGAGGTACAAGAAGAAAATAGCAACAAAAAGCCGGGCGTGGTGGCACACACCTGTAATCCCAGTACTTGGGAGGCTGAGACACGAGGATCGCAGGTTCGAGGACAGTCTCAGCAACTTAGCCAGACCCTGTTTCAAAATAAAAAAATAAAGCCAAGCGTGGAGGCGCACGCTTGTAATCCCAGTAGTTGGGAGGCGGAGACCAGAAGATCCGGGTTCGTGGCCAGCCTCAGCTACTTAGTGAGGACCTCCACAACTTTGTGAGACCCGGTTTCAAAATAAAGTATAAAAAATAGGGCCGGGGGTGTAGCTCGGAGGTAGAACACCCCTGGGTTCAATCCCCGGTACCGCAAAAAAATAAAATAAAATAAAATAAAAAATAAAAATGGCCGGGCGTGGTGGCGCACGCTTGTAATCCCAGTACTTTGGGAGGCGGAGACCGGAGGATCCGAGTTCGCAGCCAACCTCAGCGCTCGCGCGCGCTTTATCTCTCCTCTCTCTCTCCTCTCTCTCTCTCTCTCTCTCTCTCTCTCTCTCTCTCTCCCTGTCTCTCTCTCTCTACCTAGTGAGGCCCTCTGCAATTTCGTGAGACCCGGTTTCAAAAAT
>PVJS01052922.1:0-13456 GCA_004027185.1 Glis glis | reverse complement strand
ATGTCTTTGTAAAACATGAAAATATGTGTTCCTTGGCAAATGAAGGCAAATAAGAACTTTGATTACCAGGAGTATATAAACCAATAGCTAATAGGTCATATCAGTATGTACCATTTTGGTTGAGATCCCAGAAACATAATAATACTTGGCTTAAGCCAAAAAGGAACTATATTTAAAAATACAAGGGCAATATGGCTTCAGAAATGGCTGAATCCAGTTACTCAAATTATGCAGCTAAGAACATCTCTTCTTCCTTTTATGGCTCATAGAGCTTTCTGTTGGCTTAATTCTTGGTGCAAATTATTCCTGTGATATGGCAAGGTCATCATACCATCTAATTTTTAATCTTCATGAAGAGCAAATCTAACAACTAGAATATCATTCTCAAAATTGTAATTGAAATTTGAATGTCCACATCAACTGGCCTGGATTGGACTCTATTCCCACTGGCCAACCATGGGCCTGGAATCAGGAGGTGGGCCCCACCTTGCAAACTAGAGATTCCAGTAAGGAAAGAGCGAGTGCTCTGAGAAATTTGAGGTCCTATGATTCTGGAAGAGCAAAACAAGAGTTATCCGATACGTAGGCGATGTTGAAAGAAAGATGGAAGCTATGAAACTTTCCCTGTTTCCCAGCATGGCTTAGAAACCTATTTAATGTGAGAAGGAAAGCTCAAATGCTGGCTTCCTAAAACACCAGCAGTAACAATTCTCTTGAATCCAGGGGAGGAAGTGAATGTACTGAGTTTTTGTAGTCGACGACTTTAGTACTGACACATATAGTAAATGCTGTTCTCCAGTAATATTGAATGGCATATACAAAAGACAGACCGTGCCTCTTTCTTTCACTAATTGCTACCTGTTATATTTTGTTACTTATAAAATTATAAGGAACAGGTTTCAAGTTTAAAAAGATTGCTTTTCAAGTTAAAAAGTGAAGCAGGTACACTTTTTATGCAAAAATCTTTATAGCTATGAAAAAATCACCAGGGATTAAAGGAACATTGGTTGAAGAAAAGAATTTGGAAGGAGAGGAGGACTGGCATTTCTGAAGTTATAGATGCCTTTCTCTCCTCTTCCATAGCCTTCACCATAAACTGGTTTACTCAGGATTCAGAGATGAGTATCACGGCCAGAATCCCTCCACGATCATCTTAAACGCTCCATCACAGAAGCACCTCAAGTAGTAAACCACCTCTGCTCAGCTGCCAACAGAGGCGTGGAGGTGAGAGGCCTGGAGACAAAATTGATTCACAAAGGATTAGGTGTCTATGCCTTGGAAGAGAGGCTGTTTGTAGGATGCTGTGAAGAAGGTCTCAGTAAGGCAGTCATGTAGGATTGCTATCGAGGCAGCTGCATTACAAAAGAAAATTCCTGGGAACCACGAAAGAGACCAGAGATTGAAGCACATTTCCTGCTGCAAATGCCAGGGTGACTGTTTAGCACTTGAGAGAATTTAAGAACCTAAAATTAGTCCTCAGCATCTCTGCCATAAGAAGAAAAGGGAAGATAACAATGAAACAAATGCTTTAACATTTTATTCAAAGCATGACACATAGAGTAGTTGGTATAGCTATCTTTAGCCTCTGAAAGCATCTCAGAATGAAAGTTCTGCTTACCACCTTCTTTCTGTTCTCACTTTTCTTTCTTTGTCATTACTTTCTGTCATAGTCCTCCTTTCCCAGTCTCTGGCTTATATGGAGTCACAGGGCCTTCATATAATTTTATGTGCTCCAGATATCCAGAACTCAGTGGAACTCAGTAACTGAATTTTTTGTTTGTTTTGTTTTTGTTTTTCTAGCACAGCACAAATATACTGTCAATCTCTCACTAGGTTCTCTCCAAAACCCTTTTACAATACACCTGTGCCATTTTGCCCCACAGATATAAGACTGGTGATTCATGAAAGAAGCTTTTCTATTTTAATTTAAAAATTATATTCTAGCCAGGCGTGGTGGCACACGCTTGTAATCCCAGTACTTTGGGAGGCGGAGACCGGAGGATCCGGGTTCGTGGCCAGCCTCAGCGCTCTCTCTCTCTCTCTCTCTCTCTCTCGCTCTCTCTACTTAGTGAGGCCCTCCACAACTTCGTGAGACCCAGTTTCAAAATAAAGTATAAAAATAGGGCTGGGGGCATAGCGCGGAGGTAGAACGCCCCTGCGTTCAATCCCTGGTACCGCAAAAAAAAAAAATTATATTCTACATTGCTTTCTATTTTTCAAAACTCAAGTGATGTTATTTTGTGGTTGTATTCTGATATGACAGCACACCTATAGATAGAATGGACCAAAATTGTTTGTAAATTATTGTTTACTTCTTTTTTTTTTGCGGTACCGGGGATTGAACCCAGGGGTGTTCTACCTCCGCGCTACACCCCCAGCCCTATTTTTTATCCTTTATTTTGAAACCGGGTCTCACAAAGTTGCGGAGGGCCTCACTAAGTAGAGAGAGAGAAAGAGAGAGAGAGACAGAGAGATAGAGACAGCTGAGGCTGGCCGCGAACCCGGATCCTCCGGTCTCCGCCTCCCAAAGTACTGGGATTACAAGCGTGCGCCACCACGCCCGGCTATTGTCTACTTCTTTAACATTAAAAAACCATATAGAACATTTTTTAGATACATGGGATGGTTTGTTTCAACCACAGTCCTGAGTCTTTGGAAAACACATGATCATATTATTTTCCTAATAAAATTTAAATCATTGGTATCATCACAATGTTTTTCTTTTTTAAATTTTGTTTTGAGTCATTACCAATTACCAGGCAGGACTAATTTGATATGAAACCTTTAGGTTTGGGGTTAATTTATTGAATTATTTGTTTTGTCTTGTTTTTAGGTAGAACTCTTTTTTTATGTCTCTGGCTACTTTCTTTAAGATAGTTGTGAAACATAATAAATCTCAAATGTGTGAGTGAAGTTATCTCTTTACCTTCTAAAAATAATACATTTATTTTATATTTTTCCCACTTTAATGAGTTATAGGTGGGGACAGAATCTCTCACAGAGGCAACATTGTGATCTCCACTGTCACTTTTGAGAATTAACCTGGTTGTACTTAATCCATAAAAGTATATGTACATTTTCAAAGGTCTGTAAGATTTGTGATGGAAAAATTAATCACTTAACAAGTAATGTCTTTTTCTACATCTTATATTGCAAGAGTTAGACGGAGCTGCATAATTTAGCAATTCAGTTTAACAGATACTTATAAATACCCACCATGATCCAGCTATTGTGAGAGATGTTGATACTGTGAAGATGAATAACATGTTGTCTTCAGGCATGGGGGCTGGAGCAGGAAACAGATGCCGCCACATATTGACATGCTGTATTGTGCTTTAGAGTTTGACATTTAATTTTACTCTAAAATACTGTTCTCCAAGAAGACATTATATCTCTGTCTTGATTTTTAATTGTAAGAATATCTGAAATATTACTTTATATATTGAGTTACCTTGAGATGGATTAATGGTATCATGGTAAGTTACTTAGTATAGTTGATGAAGAACAATCTGTCTTCTATGGTAATTGTAGTAATAGCAGCAGTAGCAATAGTAAGAGCAATGATATGTCAGCTACTTAGCACTTACTATTACCAGATATGATTCTAAATATATATATGTACATATATATGTGTATATATATGTATATATATATATATATATATATGTTTGTGTGTGTGTGTGTGTGTGTGTGTGTGTGCATGTGTATTTTCATACATGTTCATCATTCATTTATTACTTTGTGTGGAGATTCGGAACTTGAGTTTCTTGCCCTTTAGAAATATTTTCCTAAAGCAAAGGTTTTCCAAGTGTGGCCTCCAGGCAGAACAGAAGTACTCACATCACCTGGGTTTCTTTTAGAAAAGCTGTTTCTGGGGTCACTTCAGACCTAGCAGCCTGAACCAGACACCTGAGGGTGGGTCCCGGGGTTCTTTGAGGTTTTTCTCAAATATATTTTTATTGGTGCATTCTAATTACACATCACAGTGAGGTTCAAAGTGATACAAACAGACATGCGCACAGCACTTGGTGTGTTTATTTCCCTTCGGATTCTTCCCCACTGCTCCACTCTCTCCCCTCCCCGTAGATGTTAGCGAGATTGATAGTGATACCTTCATATCACGGACATAGCATTATTTGAACCGTCTCCTTCATCAAGCCTCCTTTGTTCCTTTGCCAGCCTCCCTCCTCCAAACTCCTTCCACTATTCTGCCGGTCTCTCTCCTCAATTATCTGAAGTCTCTTGAATTCCTATTTATCTCTCATATTTGGAAGCTAAATATATTTTATTATTTACTCCACTTAATCCTATGTGTTAGTCTAGTTCTTCCCAGGAGTAGATACCAACTACATATGCAAGCATTTAGTTAGGGAAAATGTATGTGAAGGGAAAATGGGGAGATGCTCGAAGGTCTACCGGGTCATGATCCAAGTGTCACCTCCAGTGACAGCAGGAGGGAAGGAAAGTTAGGTGGAAGCACCCTAGGTTACCATTGGTCTGAGGAAGGTTAGGAAAAATGGTCAGGGAGTCCTTGAGTCACAATTCGCCGTTAAAGGAATCTGTGTCTCCCAGAAAGGGGCCTGCCTTAATATCCTTCCTGCATTCTGTCACGGATGCATGAGCAAATCTAGCAGACCTGGTGCCGTGCTGCTATGGACTTGGGAACACAGCTGCCCGGGACCTTGGCCAGCAGGTCAGTTATGTTGGAAGTCTATAGACACATTCTCACAGCTACATTAAACAGACAAGAGAACTAAGACAACAGAGAGATTAGGTATTCTGCGGAAGATTAACAAGTGGTAAATAATGGAGCTAGGATTCCAACCTATGCAGCCTGGTGTCACATTCAGTGCTCCTCATCACTAGATCCGCTCTCAAGGATATACTTTGATACATTTATACAAGGTTATAGTCTTTGATACTAATACAACAATATTTACAATGATTTATAAAATAGAAAGCACTATGTAAAGATCTAGGGCAATAATTATTAGAGTCTAGAGTGCATAAAATCATGCCAGGGATTTATTGAAGATGCAGAACAGCCCTTCCTTCCAGCTCAGTAAGTCTGGGTAAGGCTTCAGGATTTACGTTTTTCAGGGCCAACCCTAGTGATCCTTTGCAAATTATCCTTGAATCAGACTTTCATAAACACTAGTCTAGAGAAAGAATACTTGGAGGAAGAAAAGAATACTTCATATGCTTAGTTTGCCAATTTCTAGTTGTAAGACCTTGGACAAGTGCTTAAATTCATGAAACCCGTTTTATGAATTTGCAAACAGGAATGACAACAACAATAACGAGCTACATAAGACCCCAGGTTACTGTGAGTTCCCAGTTGGCCAGAGTGTAAGCGTGGCTTGATTAGGGGAGCCCTGTACAGACGCAGGTTGTAATGACCCATGCAGGGCTCTCCCCAAAGCCACCCTTCTCTGACTATGCCGCCAAGTGATTGGTGGAGTGTGGCTATTTGTGGTTATGTCAGATATTTCATATTTGGGCATGTTTATTACCTGTTCTTGAATACGAGTGAGAAAAAGAGGATTTTTTAGGCAGTCAATAAATCAAATAATTAATTTCTCTTTTATTTCCGCTGTAAGTCACATCAGGTCTTCAGAGAGCAGCTTGGTGATGTGGAATCCTTGGGAAGGCATTGGTGCATGTTTTTCTTTCTTCATGATATTACTACTGATACTTTTAATAAATTAAAAGTGATAATAAATCAAGTTGCTGTGGAAGATGAAGAAAATTTTCATTTATTGCTTGTCCCTTCTTCCAGCTTCCTATGGGAACCAGAATGTGTCCAGAACCTGCAGCCTAGTACATTTTACTCTGGGATATCTAGTGTTTCAACAGCCCATGAAAGCAAATTACAAGGATCAGCTCAAATGCTTGTCTTCTAAGGATTTAAGAGAATTGCAGTTTAAAACAGTGATGTGCCTGTCATTAATGTTTTATTTGTCTGTAGAGATCACTTATCACTGGTCTCACTTTACTTACTCTTTCTTTGTCTGCCTGGGACACAGTGCAGTAGGAGAAGGCTGCCTGCAGAGAGGGCACCGCCACACACTTTCCTCTGCTGGCTGAATGCCCTCGCTTTTCTCTGCCTTGTGTTCTTGAGCCGAGAATCTCAGCAAAGGACAAAGCCACTTAGCCTCCCTGAGCTTTCCTCTCTTTATCTGTAAGGCGAGGGCAATAATATGTGCCCTATCTATTTCTATGAGGATAAGATAAAGGTGACATCTTTCTTAAGACCTAATTGGCTATTAAATTATGGTTACACATTAAACTCTCTTTAATATTGATCCTAACATCCAATTAGCAAAATAGTCAATTAAATTTCTGTTTCTAGAAATGCATTTTGTGTCATAACACCAAGAGAGCTATCAGAAATAGATAAAAGAGAAAAAAATCCAAGTGGAAATGTTTAATACATATTTAAGTATACAGAACAACACAATAAAAATGTCTATCTTAAATAGGCCTTTGGGGAAATTTTTCTGAATGGATTGAACTGGATGAGGTATCCTAACTATATCTATTAAGAGTGTTGTTATATTTTTTGTACTAGATTCTTTCTTTTGCAATCACAGGTATTTAGTTTATTCATCATAAACATGCTTATGATTGAATCCATATGCCTGAATGCCTCTCAATTACTAGAACAGTAAATGTCCAGGGAGATGTGTTTCAAGTGTTTGAATCATTGTATGCAGCTTCCCTTGAACTCTGACCATATGATAAGCAATTTTCTTTGTATTCAGTCAGAGCCCCAAGGATTTTAAAGATATTTTAAAAATTCATATGTAACAATCTCATTTCAAAAGCATTTTAATGTGGATTACAAACATGTAGCAGTATAGTGCATCAAAGTAATTCAGACTAAGGGAAAGAGAAAAAGCATATGACTTGGGGTGTTCAATGAAGACTGTAGGCAAGAGAGGCATGGGTCTAAACCCAGCAAGTGCCGGTCTGTGAGTAAGCAAAGGAGTGGTGCTCTGAGCTGATGGAGCACAATCAGCAAAAACATGGCATTGAGTGTGGGCTGCCTAAAACCCTTTGATGGTTCTCTGTTGGCATGCTGAAGTCCTCAACACCTGGTTGAAACCACCATCCCACCTTCCTCTCCTCTCACTCCTCCCAAGCTCTCTGGACTCCAGCCATGCCAAGGTCATTAACCTCTCCTGCAGTGTGTGTGCTGACCCTTACTTCTGATCACTTTTTCCCTGTGGTAGCTTCCTCTACTTTCCCAGACAAAGCTTATGTGTCTTTCTTCTGTACATCCATGGAAGACAGTGTTTACCACTAATTTGACACACAATATCTTATTCTGGGACTTATTTATTTTTTATTTTTTTGCGGTACTGGGGATTGAACCCAGGGGCATTCTACCTCCAAGCTACACCCCCAGCCCTATTTTTTAATTCTTTTTATTTTGAAACAGGGTCTCACTAAGTTGTGGAGGCCTCACTAAGTAGCTGAGGCTAGCCGTGAACCCTGACCCTCCAGTCTCAGCCTCCCAAGTACGGGGATTACAAGCGTGTGCCACCACGCCCGTCGGGACTTATTTAAAAAGATTTGTTATGCTCAGTAGGCTGTGTGTCCTTTAAAGACAGCTTTATATCTTTAGTATTATGCCTTATATATGGTAACTAGTTGCTCATGACTATTCCAATTAAATTGCATTGAGCACAACCTGTTTGAAAATTAGATGCTGTATAGTATTTTAGAGAGTTTAAAGTTTTACCTACCTGCAGGGCCTTCTGTGAAGATACCTAAAAATCCTTAAACCAGGAATTATCAAAATGAGAGAAAATCCAGGGGGTCTGAGAAGATGGATACGAAAAAAAAATTCATCCTTATTTTCATTAACCACTACCAGTTTCACATTTGTTTTAGTTACTAAAGATAGCCACCAAATAGTGTAATATTGGTCGTAGATATGATGTTTGCATCAATAGAAATAACAAAATTTTTGCATCATATCAGTTAGTTTAGATTCTCAAAATATTAAGATCACTTCTTTAAAATTAGACTGCTGCTAGATGTCATTTAATACATAAATGAAGAAACCCATATACTTCTATATAGATTTTAAAACATTTTAGCTATTTTTCAATATAACTGGTTTCTTTTGTAATCTGTTGCATCTTATTTTATGCATTTAAAAACCTTATTATGAGAAAATATTCATGGATTCCTCACCAGCTTATCGAAGGGATATTTGGCACCCAAATGGTTAAAAGTCTTTTTTTTTGTTGTAATCTCAACAATTGTGTGAGGATGTTGGCAATGTTCATGCAATGCCAGTTGAGGGGAGTCATATTTCGGGACATGATGAGGATGTCCTTGATGTGGTAATGACCTTAGGGTAATCCAGGATGCTCTTGACCAGGGCATGGTTTGGTGAAATCATCTTGGGGATTTTTGTTTTGTTTTTGAAAATAGTTCTAGGATTCTGTGTAGGGTGGAGTGAGGGTGGAACTCATTTAGGAATTTACTCAGGTGTGAGATGAGGAGGCCAGGTCAAAGATGGTAGCTATCATGATTGGAAATATGGCTTGGACTCTACAGAGGTGAAATGGAAGAGATAGAGCTGACCCTCAGAAGTGATGTTTTGGGTGGAAAAGAAGAGTCTGATTTTGAGCTAAAATCAAAATTCTGTAAGTTCACATACAGGTTTGGAGACTCAGAGTGAACCTAGGGATTTGAAAGCCACCAGTACAGAGAGAAAAGGTGAAGTAAAAGAACAAAGCGATTTATCTGCGGGAAGAGCAGAGTGAGAGGAGAGGCTGTTGGGGAGGAAGACTCAGAATCAATAGAGAATTCTGTTTCCTGCCTCCCCGGGAAAACCAGTGATCTTTGTGCAGCATTTGCTCTCTGTGGAGCCAGGACCCCCAAGGACAGCTGGGCTCCTGGGTTGCACACATCTTAGGAGAGAGCTGTACTGCCTATAAAGGGCTGATGCTCTGAGTGGCCTAGAACCCAGGTTGGCCTTAAACTGTGAAGCTGCAGGCATATAGCTCCTTTTCCCCACCTCCACCCAGTGCTGGAGAATGAACCCAGGCCTTGAGTATGCTGTGCTCAATGACACTTTGTCTTTTTGTATAGGGGCTTGGGAACACTGAAGGCCAAATTCTATGTATATCGTTACTGAACTCATTAGAATCTTGGTTATATCTCTTTACCTGGCCTCACTTCTGACAGCTCTCAGGGTATCTAAATCCTACTCCTCTTCCCACTAGGGCTACTCCCTAACCCATCACTCTTGCTCCTTTTCCTCCTCCACTGTGCTATCTCCTCTCTATAACCTCCCTATTGGATGCTTTGTGGCTCTTTTCAAGTTGTACAGCATTATCCTAATTATTTCAAGCTTTTGAAAGAATTTACTATGGTAAGGAAATTCACAAACCTCTGCCAATAGCTGCTCCCTTAATTTGCCCCTTTTTCAGATGTTTGAGGAACCATACAGGTGCATGCTGTTTAACATTTGCCAGTCATTTAATGGTCCGTATTCCTTGTTTCTATACTTTTTTTTAATTGTGGCTTTTCTAGAAGTTTAAATCTTGCTGAGAGGTTTGCTTTTATAAAGATGCACTGCAGCATTATTTTTATATGCCGTTACTGTCCCTGACCTCATCCATTGCTGAAATTTTATTTTGAAGTATCTCATAAATTTGTCTGAAATTTGATTCATCTATAGAGACCTTCAAGAGTATTTTTATTAAGCAGTCAAGATAGTAACCTATTTAGCAGACTGCATCTGGAATACCAAAGCCCCTCAGGTCCATTCCAGCTTCAATGATGAACTAACCACAAAAGCATAGTTTAATAAAACAGAATATCCATTTCATTCCATTAGTCAGTTTTTTATGTAATTAAACAAGAAGCCAATTATATTTTGCATATAATGTTGAATGTTTTTAGGAGATTATCAAGTGATTTAACTAGATGATAAACCCTGAATCCCCTTAAATTAAAATTGCAGTGTTTTCTGAATGAATCTCAAGAAGTCATATCTGATTTTGCTTTTGCTGACACTAAAATGGAAATAATGATGGAATAACCCAAAACAGATTATAATGAATTTTTAAAAAGCTATCGACTTACTTTTAGTTGATATCATCAAAGATATGCTGATAACTCTATAATTCAGTGTACCTTGCTTTTTAACTAGATGTCTAAGGTGTGTCTTTTCTAAAATGCAAAGAGACATTTAATGGTACTCACATTCCCAGATACTTAACTCTCTGGGTATAGGTGGCATGTTCGCACATGAACTTATTTTTTCTTATGGGAGAGATTTTTATCCATTTATTACTTTATTATATCATCTGACTCTTATTTTGCATGTTCATCAATAATTCATAGAATTTCTCATAAGTATGCTTGTCCCTGATTGGAGTCTTAAGGACTGTTGGCTGTGAAGGAATCTTTTTATGAATACTTTCCTTCAGGATAAGGATTTGGAGAGAGGAGGAAAAATCTTTCCTCCTTTTTCCCATACAGAATCTTCATCCTAATGTTCCTTTTGAATTGCACAACTGGATTTAGTTGGCAAAATAACACATACCAGGGGTTCAGAGTTGGTAGAATACTGTTCTAATCTTTGCTTTAGTATTTATAATTGGCATATGCTACTTCAACCTTTCCAAACCTCACTTTATTTATCTGTAATATTCATTTTTTTCATTCAACCACTATTTATTGAGCATTTGCTAATTGGAAGGCATTATGTAAACTGCTGGGTATAAACGTTATTATGGTTAGATATAGAATGTCCCCTGAAGAGCTCATGTATTAATGTTCAGAGTTGATATAATTAAGTTGTGAGAGTTGTAATCTCATCAGTAGACAAATCCATTGTAATGGATTTACTGGGTGGTAACCTAGGCAGGTGGGGTGTGGCTGAAGAAGGGTTTTGCTTTTGTTTTTGAATTCCCTTGCTTGCTTTCTCTCTTGCTTCCATACTCCATGATGTGAGAGTAGAGCCCTTACTTTCTTCCTCTCTCTGCTTTCCACTGCCATGCCCTGAGCTCTGCAGACCCTGGTCTCACATGGACTGAACCCTGAAATCTCCAAAAACTGTGAGCAAATAAATCTTCCTTGCTCTGAGTTGTTTGGTCAGTTGTTTGGGATCATAGCAGTGAGGATGTTGACCGAGACAGATGTCTGATTTGGTGGAGCTTACTAACAAATGGAGGATAGTAATAGTATCTATCATATAAATTCATGAAAATGAACTGATATTAGTTAACCAAAGTACCATATCCATATTAAAGTCTCAATAAAGGGTAAAAATTTTATTGTTATTATTATTAGTGATGTATATATCTCCAATTAGCCACTGTTGATTTGCTCCAGTGCCTACCTGACACATAGACAACTTTCATCTTAGGTAAGGTTCTTTATAAGCAAATTCCTAAATAAAAATTTATGTAAAAATAATTAAGGAAGTTCTGCCAGATGAAACTGGCAAGGGATCAGAGAAAGTAGAACAGAAAAACAGAAGGCCAAGCAAGGGTAGGATTTAGGCAAATTTCAGTTCAGACCACTTGATCCTTTGAGAGACTTTGAAGGGTAAAATACCTATCTGAGCACTCTCAACCCAAGAGAGGAGATATATGTCTTAACATTTCTGTATCTGTAGGTCATTGACTAAGGTTTACTATGGGGGACTATGGTGGAAAGAATAGTAGCTCCCAAAGATGCCCATGCTCTAATCTCTGGATCCTGTAGTTATGTTACCTTACATGGCAATGGAAACTTTGCAGATGTAATTAGGGTATGAACTTACAGATAGGGAGATTATGCTGGAAAATCCTTAAATCTAGTCACATGAGCTCTATAAAGTAGAAAATCTTCCTTAAGAGCACAGAGATATTATTCTTAAGACAGAAGAAGGGACAGAGAGGAATCACAGCGTTGACTTGGAAATGAGCCAAAGAAGAACAAGAAAATGAGACCACCCCTGCAGCCTCCCGAGAAAGGAGTGTAACCTGGCAACACACATTGAGAAGTGTGTCTGACCTCTGGCCTACAGAACTATAAGATAAATTTGCATTATTTAAAGCCATTGACTTTGATTATCTGTTATGCAAACAATAGAAAGCTAGCATAGAGACATAAACTCCTAGATACTTTATCATTTTTGCTCGCTGCTCTTGTGTTGTAAGGTAACTTTACTAACCCAGAGAAACTTATCCAAAGGACTATTGCAGGTACAGGAATTGGGAGCAAAATTACACCAAAGTAGACAGATCAGAAATGGTAAAAGAGACTCCAAGAGATCTGGGGATCTATCAATAGCATCCCTTATGATGCTCAGTAAGAATTTGTTAACTAAATGAATCAGCCAATACATGTAGACTGTAGGTGAAGAGAGAGTATGTCAGAAGTGGATAGTTTTCACCAGTAGACACATTGGCTGTTCTCATTCAGACTATTTGGCAATTCAAACCTTCTTCCACATTCAGTTGCCTCCCCTTATTGTAAGAGTCTTCATAGGCAGTGGATTAGAGAAGTAGAAGTGTTCTATACATATAATAAAAATAAGCAAAGCTTAAAGCTATGTCTATGCTGTATAAACCATCCAGAAATTGTTTGGAGTATTTTATTGCATTCTAAATACCTGACTTATAAACTGCTGTAACTAACCAGCTGGAGAATTCACCATTCTCTAGAGCATTTTGTTTGCTTGGCAGAAAAACAAAACAAAACCATCTAGAAATGGAAAAGGAACATCTTTTGGAGTTAAATGTTTTGAGAAGTTAAGAAAAATTGGCTAAAGGAACATTTCTCATTTGTTGATGGTTACCCTTTCTCCCCACTTTCTCTCTTCTCACCATCTGTGCCTGGGAAAGAACACTAAATGAATTGTCTTTCTTATGGTAAACCTAGAATAACCTGTTTCTGTGGATGACTGATTCTACATCTATGTATTCAAGATTCAGAGAAAGACAGTTGATTTAGAATACCAAACATAATTGAAATGGATTTGTTCATATTATGAACTTTGGGACATGCTTTATGCAACTTACATGGTTTCAGATCACCCAACCATAAAGGATGCTTTACAGCTAATAACATGGAAAAGAGATTTGGGGAGCCAGCCTGGGAGATAGATACCCTTAGCATCAAATCAATATTGCCTTTCACTGTGGCTCCCCCTTTTTATCACCTTTAAGTGACTTCTTTTTCTTCCATAAAGTTTATTGCTATTTCAGTTTATTGTTACATGAAGAGAAGAACTATATCATTATGGGTATGCCCAGCTAGACTTAAATGCTACATCATCTAAGAGTGCTTTTGGCTGCAAATAAATGAAAAACTCAATCAAAATAGGTTTAAGCAATAAGGGGTTTATTAGCTCTAAGAAAAAGTCTGAGCCGGGCGTGGTGGCGCACGCTTGTAATCCCAGTACTTTGGGAGGCGGAGACCGGAGGATCCGGGTTCA
>PVJS01052921.1:0-13458 GCA_004027185.1 Glis glis | reverse complement strand
CACGCTTGTAATCCCAGTACTTGGGAGGCTGAGACAGGAGGATCGCAGGTTCACGGCCAGCCTCAGCTACTTAGTGAGGCCCTCTGCAATTTAGTGAGACCCTATTTCAAAATAAAGAATAAAATATAGGACTGGGGGGTGTAGCTTGGAGGTAGAATGCCCCTGGGTTCAATCCCCAGTACCGCAAAAAAAAAAGTCTCCTTATACAGTGTTTTAGTTCTCATAGCCCAAAGCCCACTTCTGTTTCTTTACTTCAAACCCCAACTCTATGTCAATTAGTTTAAGCAAGATATACTTTTGGCAAGCCAAGTGTGGTTATGATTGACAGACTCTCAGCTATTGGGGATACTGAGGCAGGAGGACCGAAAGTTTGAGACTAGCCTGTGCAACTTAGCAAAACCCTGTCTCAAAATAAATTTTAAAAGGGCTGGGAATGTGAATCAGTAGCAGAGTGCTAGCATGAGTAGAGCCCTGGGTTCAATGTATTATGTATTATATATGTGATTTTGTGTGTGATGACCTCTTTTGGTCAATTTTAATTCTGTCGGGTGCCAGTTACATAAAAGCAAGCCACAATATTTGTCAGCACATTAATTTCAAAAGTATAAAAATAACTTCAAAGTTTAAAAATCACTTGGAATGTAATATAGTTATTTGTCAAGTCATTTTTTCTTTTTTCCACTTTATATTATTTATTATTTTTGTGGTACTGGGGATCAATCCCAGAGATACTCTGCCACATCCCCAACCCTTTTATATTCTTTATTTTGAAACAGGGTCCTGCTAAGTTGCCCAGGCTGGCCTTGAAATTATGATCCTCGTGCCTCAGCTTTCCGAATAGCCGGGCTTTCAGTCCTGAGCCTCCCTGCCTGGCCATGTTTTTTTTCTTTCACTCTCATTAGTAATCATGAGGCAAAACTGATAATTATCAGATTTCATCTTCAGCTAAATAAACACCTGTCTGACTTTAAGAGGAAGAGAAAGCAAAGGAATAATAAACAGGAACATGGGATAGAATTTTCCTCTTGGTGTGAGGACGTCAAGAGGAAGAGAGGAGCACACATATGTCTTCCACAGAATGGATAATGATCTAGTTTGTAAATTGGGAGGTGGCCTCACGGATTTGTCACTACAGGTTGGGTCCACTAGGCCCTACCTCCTGCAGGCTCCACCACCGCCCAGTCGAGCCGAGCTGAACCTGAGCTTCCAACACATGGGCCTCAGGGGACACTTCAGACCCAAACATGGCCAGGGACTGTTTTTAAACTTTAAAATTGTTTTTTTTTTATTTGGAAATTAATGCACTGACAAATGTGGTGACTTGTTTTTATGTAGCTGGCTCCTCCCACAAGTTTAAATATATAATATTTTTATTTATCTTATTTTAAAAAATTTTTTGTATGTGTGTGTCGTACTGGGGATTGAACCCAGGGGCATTCTACCTCCAAGATACACCCCAACTCTTTTTATTTTTTGTTTTGAAACAGGGTGTCACTAGATTGCTATGCTGCTGAGGCTGTCCTCAAACCTGCAATCCTCCTGTCTCAGCCTCCCCAGTACTGGGATTACAGGTATACACCTCCACACCCAGCTAGTATTTTTATTTTTATTTAGCTCAATATTTTATAATATTAACTGCATACATATTTAGTACTGTTATAGCTCCCCAGATAATTAAGCCTTTAATAATTCTTCTTCCGAGAGTGGATTTGTGTTATTTTTGCCATGTGCCTAGAAGCACTAGTAATCTGGGATCACCTTAATCCAGTTCCAGGGACTGAATAATTAAAGCTGAGTTGCGATCCCCCGGAGGCCTATTGACTTCTGGGTCAGCCTGACTGAGGATGCAGGCGTCCCTAATTCAGCATCTCAGTCAAAAGGAGGACTGCTCATCAGCTTCCCTCTTGCTGGGCCCTGGATTCCAGGCCTTGTGCCCTAGCCCCATGAGACTTTCAGAGGTCCCATCCAGCCTCCCTCTCTGAGATTGGCAAGTACCCCACTAAAGTCTTATTGCTGGGAAATATGGAAAGTGTTGTTAGTTCTAAACTAGTCATGCTACTGAACTCATTTATTAATTCTGAAAATTTTTTTCTACTGCTTCTGTTATTTTCTAGGTAAATAATGATATCATTGGCAAATCATCATGATTTTTCTTTTTTTTTTACGGTACTGGGGATTGAACCCAGGGGCGTTCTACCTCTGCACTACACCCCCGGCCCTATTTTTTATCCTTTATTTTGAAACCAGGTCTCACGAAGTTGCGGAGGGCCTCACTAGTAGAGAGAGAGAGAAAGAGAGAGCGAGAGCTGAGGCTGGCCACGAACCCGGATCCTCCAGTCTCTGCCTCCCAAAGTAGGGATTACAAGCGTGCGCCACCACACCCGGCATGATTTTTCTTTTATTGGTATATTATACATCATAGTGAGGTTCAAAGTGATACATTCATACATATACACAAACTTGGATTTTTCCCTCCGCATCCCACCCCACTCCCCCTCCTCACTCCTCGTACATGTTAGTGACATTGGTAGTGATACCTTCATATATGAAATAACATTAATTGAACTGTCACCCTCCTCAATCCTCCCTCTATATCTTTCCAAAAGAATTATTCAGGATGTTAGTGATACATGCTCATTGTAGCACAATTCACAATAGCCAAATTATGGAACCAACCTGCAAACCTGCGATCCTCCTGTTTCAGCCTCCCAAGTACTGGGATTACAAGCATGTGCCACTACGCCCGGCCACACTAATTTTTAAGCTTGCCTTCCAGCCTGAATGCTTTATTTGCTTTGTCTGTGTATGCCTGGATATGAGTCTCTTTTCATTGATTTAGTATGTGAGGAATAACTATTTTTAATCAAAATATAAATCTCTTTCTGACAATCTGAAAATATTTTTTATTCTGAAAATATTATTTTATTACTTCTGTGCCACTTATTCTGTTCTCCAACTATTAGAATTATATGCAACCACTTATAAGTCATGTCTTAATTTCCTACTCTCTGTATCTATATCCTCTTATGTAATTTTCCCCTTTTCCTCTGCAGTCTGGGGAACATTTTCATGCTTGTCCTTCATGTATTCCTGCTCTTATCTTGTATGTTATCAATCCTCTTCTTTATTGGTATTTTAAAATTTTGCTATCTCATTCCTTTATCTCATTGTGGGTTTCAGTCCTGTTTCAAAAAGGCTACACATCTTCTTTTATTCTACTGAGGACCCCAAACAGCTTTCTGAAATTTTCTTCTGGAGCCTGTATTTCATTACTGTTGAAGGTCTATTTTCTTCTGGATCTTCATTCTATTCCCTTTCTCTAATTTATTTACAGTTACCATATTAAACTGCTTTCCTCTTTAATCAGAACCTTCATCATCATAATATAGCTTGCATTTACTGAGTACTCACTGTGGACCGTCCCAAGCATTTCTCATGTGTTTACTCACGTAATCCTCACAGCTCTATGAAGCAAGAAGCATTATTAACCTTATTTTACAGGTGTGAATGCTGAGACATCGAGGTTAGGTAACTTGCCTAAGGTCACGGAGCTATAAGTGGTCAAGTCAGGATTTGAACTCAGACAGTCTGGCTCCAGAGTGTCAAGGCTGTACTGCCTCTCAGTCAGATTCGATTTGTTTTAAAAGGTAAATGCTAGCTGGGTGTGATGGTGCACACCTATAATCCCAGTACTTAGGAGGCTGAGACAAGAGGATCACAGGTTCGAGGACAGTCTTAGCAACCTAATGAGACTCTCAGCAACCTAGTGAGACCCTGTTTCAAAATAAAAAGGGTGAGGGGGTGTAGCTTGGAGGTAGAATGCCTCTGGGTTCAATCCCCAGTACTAGAAAAACAAACAAACAAACAGACAAACAAATAAATAAATATAAATGCTATCTAGCTCAATGTATATGGTTTCACCTTGATCTGTTTCTATTTATGTGAAAGTCAAACTCCACTCTCCACTCTACAGTTGAAGGACAGGTAGAAGTGTGTAACATCTGGCCCATTCTGACTTCTGGAGGGTACTCAGCCACTTGAACTCTGACCTGATGCTTGGAACCAATGTGATTCTTGAAAAGCTACTGACTGGTTTAAACAGAGTTCTTTCTCTCAATGCCCACACTCTGTCAGCTCTTTATTTGTAGGAATTATATGACCCAGGTGTAGGTACTACTGCCAACCCTGGCATCTTCAAACACACACACACACACACACACACACACACACACACACCACTTCTGGTTAACTTCTGGGCAATTGCTGCTGTCTTCAAATGGTAGCAGGACAGCTGGTTCTTTGAGTCAAAGGGCAAATAGTCGTATGCTTTTCAGGTGTATCCTGTTTCGCTAGCCAAACTAGGGGAAGGTTTATCTTGACCTTCTTTTGTCTGTTCAAGATGCCTCTGATGTCCTGTGTCAAATTTAGTTTTCCAGGTAGTTATAAGCTTCCCCTCACCATTCCCTATAATGGCTTCCTAGAGACTTTAGTGAAAAGTTGAGCCGGGCCTGGTGGCACACACCTGTAATCCCAGTACTTGGGAAGCTGAGACAGGAGGATCGCAGGTTCGAGGCCAACCTCAGCAACTTAGCGAAAGCCTGTTTCAAAATTTAAAAGGACTGGAAGTTTAGCTCAAGAGAGAGAGAGAAGCTGGGTGTGGTGGTGCACACTTGTAATCCCAGTACTTGGGAAGCTAAGACAGGAGGATCACAGGTTCGTGGCCAGCCTCAGCTACTTAGTGAGGCCTCCGCAACTTAGTGAGACCCTATTTCAAAATAAAGAATAAAAAATAGGACTGGGGGTGTAGCTAGGAGGTAGAATTCCCCTGGGTTCAATCCCCAGTACTGCAAAAAAAGAGAGAGAGAGAGAAAGGAAGGAAGAAAGGAAGGGAGGGAGGGAGGGAGGGAGGAAGGAAGGAAAGAAGGAAGAAGGAAGGAAGGTCAAGAGATGTAATATAACAGGCTGTTAAAAGCAGATGCATTTTAAACCAGAAGTCCCTCTGGCTATCTATCTACTTATTTATTTATTTATTTATTTTAGTGCTCTTTGATCATTGTTCAAGTGACATACACACATACTCTGATAAAGACAAACACTAAGGGGAAACAAACACTGTCCCTTCTGCAGCACAGCACTTGAGCAGGCTTTGTCCTGCAGGTGAGTGTGTGCTCCGGAGGTCCTCTGGGGAACAGGAGTTTCTGAGAATTAACTTTATTGAAGAATCATTATGCATGTAAAGTGTGTGGTCCGAGAGGTTCTGACACCGGCACACACTTGCGTGGCCACCTCAGTCAGGAGATGGCCCTTCATTCTGAGCCAGCTCCCCATGTGTCTTGCCGCCATCAGTTAGCTGCCGCTCCTGGGGTCACCATGTGGAGTCTCATGGCAAGTCCTTGTTTGCATTTAGCTCTTCATTCTGAGTGACGACGTGAGTCACACCCTCACTGTTGCGTGTATCCACGGTTCCTTCCTTTTTGTTGCTGAGTGACATTCAGTTGGTTCACGCCCCCCCCCACTGAGGGACATTTGAGTTGTTTCCAGTTTTGGGGGTGCAAAGGGGTAAATAGTCATTCGCAGGAGGTTTCCAGATACATGTCGTCCCAACCAAGCTTTGGGCAAGGCAAAGACTCACAGCAAAAACTCAAGACTGTTGGCTCCACATCTTGGCCACCCCTAGAGTCTCATCAGAGAGTGCCACCTCTGAGTGACACCAAGGGCCCCCCCACCACCCAGGGAGCTGCTTGACTCTCTGAGCTTGGTCCCAAGTGATGTCTCTGCATCTTCTCTGTACCTTCCACCAGGGTGATGCTGTGGAGATTGGCACTTGGTGATCACCTGGCAGGAACCCTCGGGGAGGAAAGAGCCCTTCTCCAACGGGTGTCAGGGGAACACTTGTGCTGAAGTGAGGGGTGGGCCCAGGTCTCCACACTGCTTTCCACTGACAGACAGGGAGGCCTCCATCACATATCCCTTTGTAACTTGGCTTCCAGGAAACCCAGAGCTATGGTCCTTGATCTATCGACCCTGATTCCTTAAAACCACTTGTTCCTTCTTTGTATTTTGTGGATCTCTCTCATCATCTACCTATTTCTTGGTGTACTTATTTTATTTTATTTTATTTTATTTTTGTGGTACTGGGGATTGAACCCAGGGGCATTCTACCTCCGAGCCACACCCCCAACCCTATTTTTTATTCTTTTTTTTTTTTGCAGAACTGGGGATTGAACCCAGGGGCATTTTACCTCCGAGCTGCACCCCCAGTCCTATTTTTTATTCTTTATTTTGAAACAGGATCTCAGTAAGTTGTGGAGGGCCTCACTAAGTAGCTGAGGCTGGCCGCGAACCTGCGATCCTCCTGTCTCAGCTCCCAAGTACTGGGATTACAAGTGTGTGCCACCACACCTGGCTTTTGGTGTACTTATTTAAGATGCTGCAAAGCTTAGGAGCAATCTACCTGGCATCCTGACTCAGAATGTCTATCACTATACTTAGCCAATTCGGCAGCACCTTCCACGGCCGTTTCTCTGCAGAGCTGTGGTGCTGTCAAACTGCACCGCAGGTGCCACCTCTCAGATCCACAGACATATGTAGGGAAGTGACTTCCTGTCTGTGATCTCACCTGATGCACTAGGAGGGCCCAGGACTCCTTGCTTGTGGCCACCACACATGGGTAAGGACCCGTGTGTGCGTATGATCAGGATTGCAACTGCAGAGGTGGGCAGGGTCAGATGCTGCCCAAGGAGTAACAAGGATGGCCACCCGGTTCCCAGCAGGGTGGCGAAACCTAGATGATGTGACCCTTATGTCTCTTAGACCCAAAAGCCTAGGGTGTTTGTGGTGCTAGGTGACAAGAGGGAATTTCAACCATTGTTTTTAAAGCTTACCAGAATTATTAGAACAGACCGGTAATCAAAGGCATTCTTAAAGATATTGAAGAACCACATTAATTTTTAAACCTGATTAGTTTCATCAGCGGCCTTTGTGTGTACACAGATATGTGGTGTGTGTGTGTGTGTGTGTGTGTGTGTGTGTTGTACTGGAGATTGAACCCAGGGGCATTCTACCACCAAGCTACACCCCTAGCCCTTTTTATTTTTTGTTTTTAAACAGGGTCTCGCTAGGTTGCTGAGGCTGGTCTCAAACTGCAATCCTCCTGTCTCAGCCTCCCAAGTACTGGGATTACAGACAAGCGCCACCACTCCCAGCTCACAGATGCTTTTCAACTCAGTATCTTCCAAATCCTTGGCATACAAAAATATCCAGTCTAGACTTTTTTTTTTTTTTTTTTTTTTTTGCGGTACCAGGGATTGAACCCAGGAGCATTCTACCTCCGAGCTACACCCCCAGCCCTGTTTTTTATTCTTTATTTTGAAACAGGGTCTCACTAAGTTGCAGAGGGCCTCACTAAGTAGCTGAGGCTGGCCACGTGAGCCACCACACCTGGCCCCAGTCTACTACTACTACTGGTTGCCTATCCCTGCAACCCCAATTTTATTTGGAGTCATTTAAAACTATATGGCCATGCAACATTATTTTAGCTATGGAAATGTGAATAGATGCTGATGGGGTAAGGGAACAGTACACAGAAAAAAACTCCTTAAGCAGGCAGCTGGAGATTGTAACTCTCCTTGTTCTTCCTTCTGCTTCCTACCTGGGACACACATGTAATGGCTGGATTTTCAGCAGCTATTTTAGACCAATTAGACAACTACAATCCCAACAACACAACCTAGAATGGAAGGCATGCACTACATCTCTTGGGGTTTCCTGGGTGATAGGTACGCCCTTTGTTCTAATGAGGTGGCTCTTGAAGGGCTCCTAGGTAGCTCCAGCTTGTCATCAGAAAGACCAAGCCATTATTAGAAGCTTGCAACTTTCCAGGATGAAGAGAGGAGCTGGAGACTGAGTGAATAGTCAACCATGCCTATCTGATGAAGTCGCCATAAAAATCCATAAAGTACAAGGTTTGGAGAGCTGTTGGGTTGCTGAACACATCCATGTGTAGAGGGTGATGCACCCAAACTCCATGGGACAGAAGCTCCTACACTTGGGAGTCTCAGATCTCACCTCTTCATCTGGATATTCGTCTATCGTTTATCTTATCCTTTATAATAAAACAATAAATGCAAGATGTTCCCCAAGATCTATGAGCTGTCACAGCAAATTACCAAACCTGAGGAGGGGGTTGCAGGAACCCCTGATTTGTAGCTCAAAGTGTGGGTAACTGGGGAACATGCGACTTTCAATTGGTGTCTGAAGTTAGGAGCAATCTGATATACGGGCCTTTAGCCTAGGGGGCCTGTACTAACTCCAAGTAGTGTCAGAATTCAGTAAAATTGTAGGATACCAGTTGGTATCTCAGAGAGTTGAAGAATTGGCTGGTGTTGGGAAAACACACACATCTGGTGTTGTAAATGAAGTATTGAGAATATACAGGAAAAAAAAAACGTGTTTTTCTTACATAGCCACCATGCTAACTACCTCTAACATCCTAACTCAAACATCAAAAATGGCCCAGAAAACACACCAGGCTTTGCAATTAGACAACTGCAATCCCAGCAATGTAACCAGAGCAATCTCCAGCCTCCTGTGTGCCTTTTACGGTATCCCATCACTTTCTGAGCATCGGATCACAGATGTTGACAAAAACCCAAACTGACAGGCTGCTGCACAGGCTGAGCTGAACTCCTGGCAGGGATTCAAGGGCGCTGTTGCATGCAGGTGCTGGGCCTCCTCCTGCCTTCAGGCATCCCAGCTGTAGCTCCACATTCACATCACATTCAGGGACCTCACAGTATAAGTCATCCTTTGGCAAAACCTCAACTTTTCCCAAATAAAATAGAAGTTGTAAAAATCATGTCTTCGTAATCCTCGAGCTTTTCCATTGCAATGTGGTTAGGCATGTGTGCTCAGGTCATTAGCACGTGTCAATGAGACAATTCAGAGCAGCAGTCCTAGTTTTTCTGTCTGTCGCTGTGTTGCATTTACAGCTCAGTACAGAGTAATAACTAAATGCATTTATGAGAATTTATTCAGATCCCTTGGGACATTTATGTATGCATTCACATAAGGTGTTTTCTAGCCCTTTCTTGGTCAGTTTTGAGTTAAGGTGCTATGCTTACAGAAAACTGTTGCTTTTCTCCTTTCTCACCTACCATCTATTTTTTTATAATCATACTGATTAAAAAATCAGTACTTGGGAGGCTGAGACAAGAGGATCACAGATTTGAGGCCTTCAGCAACTTAGCAAGACCCTGTTTCAAAATAAAAAGTCAGAAGGACTGGGGCGGTGTAGCTCAGAGGTAGAATGCCTCCGGTTCAATCCCCAGTACAAAAACAAAAACATACTGACAGCATCTAAAAAAAAAAAAATCAGATTTCAAGATATACTGATTTAAATAAATAGAGAAATACTGAAAATCTTACCAAGGCACCCCTATGCTACAATAGGACCCAGTCTTTAAACATGCATTGACAAGACTCGGGGTTTTAGAAGCCCGGAGAGATAAGGACCAAGGGAAGAATCACTCATAGGCAATCTGGGTATTTAAGTCCTGTGAAGTATGATTTGATTGTGAACAGAAAGATTCCTCTAACTACAAAATTTCTCCCACTGACCAATAGCTAATGTTGGAAATCCTACCACCGTAGACCGTTATCAGTTCTACAGTTAGGGGCTGCAGGTGCTATGGGAAAGAGAACAATGGACAAGGATGATTCTGTTCTCCGTGGACAGTGACCTAGTTTATCAGTGCCTTTCTAACCTCACAGCTACCTGAGAAGACGTGGATCAGGACGCCAAGAAGAGGGTGTGGGCATGGAGGGTAGATGCCAGGAGAGGTAGGGCGTGCAGAGGGGCAGGGGTGCTCAGAGAGGGGTGAGGGAGGGAGAAGATGTGGGGCACTAGTAGAGTTCTTGAAAAGAAGAGGGGACACACAGAGAAACAGGGTCTAGTGCAGGAGCCAAAGAGAGGGGAATGGGGCAGATGGCCTTCAGCATGGAGTTGTGCCCCCAGTGGGGACGCTGGTGAAAGATCTGACCACTGGGGAAGGCAAGGCAGCAGCACGTGGGCTGTGGGTTCCAGATGGGGGCAGGGGGAGGGGAGGGGACAAGAGGAAAAAGAAAGCATGTCCAGCGCCTTCTAAGTCCTGTGGCCACTATGTAGCCGAGGCCAGCAGCAACGCCAGGGACGCTGCTCCTAGCAGCTCTGAAACAGGCCTCCAGCTCCTCTGCCCAAGGCCGGCCTCCCAAGCGGGCTGCCTAATCACGTGTCAATGAGTCAGGGCCCGGCAGGCTGCATGGGGCGTGGGTGGGGCGTGGGGCGGGAGCCCAGGAAACTTGCACAAGCCTGGACTGCTGAGGTCACCGGAGGAGGGCGGCGGCCTTGTGAAGCCCTGGAATGGCTCCTCTGAAGACTCGGAGAGGAGGAGCTCCGGTCAGCAAGGTTTCTGGCTCCCTCCCTGGGTTGGCCCTCTGATGTGCCCCGTCACTTCCTGGACCACTGCATTAACAGGAATAATGACGCTTGGTCCTGTCTGCCCCCCTGGGTAAGAGGAGGTTCCTCGGAGTGTCAGAGCCAACACTCCTGACGGGCCCCAAGCTTGAACTTTAGTTCCTGGCACCTGGCACTTCTGGACTGGACGATGATGTCAGGGCATCTCGAGGGGTACCCCTGAGCCGCTGTCGGGGTGGGGGAATGGGGCTCCCTCCAGAGGAGCACTGGCCTTGGGGGTCACTAGCTGGCTTGGTTCTGAGGGGAGAGGAATAAAGGGTACTGAGCCTCCAACCCAGCTCATTCTTGGGGTGGAGGCCTCAGAGTCAACTCAGGCTTTGGGCAAGTTTAGGGTGCAACCACTTCTACCCCCCCCCCAAAACCATTTGCTGAGCAAAGACAGGGAGCCAAGCTAGCAGGAATAAAGGCATGTCCCTCAGGATGGTACAGAAAGCAGAAAATTAGGCGTAGAAGAGCCTACTGCTGCTCGCGGGAAAGGCTTGTCTCATTTGAGCAGAAGTCAACAAGGAATCTCTCAGGTGCTGATATCGAGAGGGAATGCCTCAGAAGGAGGAGGGGGGATTTTTAAACTTGCTCCCTCCAGGTATAGTGGCATACACCTGTAATCCCAGTACTTGGGAGGCTGAAATAGGAGGATTGCAGGTTCAAGGCCAGCCTGAGCAACTTAGTGAAACACTGTTTCAAATTTTTAAAAAATAAAATAAAAAGGGCTGGGAGTATATCTCAGAGGTAGCATGCCCCTAAATTCAATCCCCAGTACCAAAAAATAAAATGAAATCAACTCCTCCAACCACTGCCATGCTCACCTGTAGAAACTCTGAAGCATCTTTCAAGTAAAATTGGCTGTAGCAACAACAGGCAAAAAAGCAGAGGTACTATTCAGTACCTCCTGTGCTCTAGTACCCCATGTGTGCATTCTCGGGGTACTGGGGCAGACACAGATAAAGAACCACACTGTTGTGTCATCACTGTGGACCTGTCTGAGATGATGGTATGTTTACTCATAAGATGGTCCTGTCACACAGGAAGGGCAGTGCAGCCCAGCTGTACCCTTGGGTTGGGGGGGGGGACTGACCCGCTGGCCCAACCTGATCCCAGAGACTCAGCCAGGGAAGGCCGGGTGCCAGTCCTGGGCGATCTCCAGCCCTGGGGGAAGCAGACAGTGAAGAGCAGGGCCAGAGTCAGGGCTGGACTCAGGTGGGTGAACCAGCCCTGTGTTCCAGCCCTGCGAACCAGTCCTGTGTGGGACTCAGGTAGCTCCCACACAGCGGCACCTGGGAGTCTGGTTGGGCAAGTTACCCACTACGAGGAATCTGCGATTTGTTCCACGACTCAGAAATCTGCGGTGTGCAGCTAGGGAACTGGCAGGTACAGGCACTGAGGCAGGGGCCCTAAGAGGTTAGCAGAAAAGGAACCCAGGAACAGAGGCCAAAGGGAACTCATGGGCTCAGGCCTTGGATCTTACAATGTGGCCCTGGGTTACCTTGTCTGGGATCAGTTGAAGGAGAAAGGGAATGAGCGGCACAAAGTCATGGGCCAATATGGACTAGACACCTGAAAGGAAGGAGACCCACCAGCCTGGCAAAGAAGATCCAACAGCCTGGCTGGGGCAAGGGGTTGAGCTCTTGGGCAGCAAGGGGTCTGCTGTCTGCATCATTGGGGCACACAACCAAGGCCTCCACTGGGCCACATGGAGCCTTTGTATGAACCAAAAATGGTACCCCACTAGGTAGACACAGCAAAGACACACAGATGCCACCTTCGTAGGAGGAGAAAGGTTCTGCTTCCTCCCGTAGATTCAGCCCACACCAAAGCAAACAACTCGTGAACAGGGCATGTGCTGGATTCCAGCACCCACTAGGTCACAACCATGCGCAGTCAGCAAAGTACACACCTGTACATGGATGCCCGGGTACTGCTCTGGGAAAGGGTGTGTGAACCCCCTTGTATCCCCCGGCAATGGGCAAGCCGAGACCTCCCAGTGAGGAGCAGTGACTGTGGGTGGGCTTAGCACTGGCAGAGAAAGTGGTATTGAAAGAAACTAGTCTTTGTACAGTTGAAAACCAGCCCCCACACTTTAGCTACCACCCCGCAGTGTAGCCTGTAATTGATTTCTTGTTCACACCATGTTGGAATTTCAAGAATCGGTGCTAATAACATCCCCTCCCTGCCTTATAGCCCCAGAGCCATATAGCTGGAGAGAGGTTGATAAGCTGGGTAGGCTCAGCCACAGCCTTCAGCTAGAATCCTGACCTGCAGGTTATAATAATTACCAGTAACAACTAACATTTATGGAGCACATTGCAATTTACCACGTACTTTCACGGGCATTCTCTCACTGGCTTCCCATGAGGCAGGAATAACACCCTACCCTTCCACGCATCCCTCCTCACCACCTACATCTACTCTTTGTATCCCTCACCACACACACACACACACACACACACACACACACACACACGTTTTAGAGTCCTGATTGATTTCAGCTAAGGCCTTTCACAAATGAGAAGACAGATGCCAAGAAATCATATGTGGCCAGGTGGTGTAGCAGGGAGAATGGAACCTGACCACCTGGGTTCCCAGTCCTACCATTCCCTGGCTGTGCGACATACAGCAAATTGCCTCATCTTTCAGTGTCTCTGTTTCTCCATGCATGAAATAGAGATATTAATCATTCGTGCATGGGCTAGGGCTGTAGCTCAGTGGTAGAGTGCTTTGCCTAGCATGCATGAGGTCCTGGGTTCAATCCCCAGCAACACACACACACACACACACACACACACACACACACACACACACATACATAGTTAGTGCAACCGCTGGGCGTGGTGGCGCACTCTTGTAATCCCAGTACTTTGGGAGGCGGAGACCGGAGGATCCAGGTTCGAGGCCAGCCTCAGCTCTCTCTCTCTCTCTCCCTCTCTCTCTCTCTCTCTCTCTCTCTC
>PVJS01052920.1:0-13458 GCA_004027185.1 Glis glis | reverse complement strand
TACGCAGCCACAAAGAAGAACAAAATCACATCATTTGCAGGGAAATGGAGAGAACTAGAGAACATCATGCTAAGCGATATTAGTAAGACACTAAGAGTAAAAAATCGGATGTTCCCCCTAATCTGTGGGAGCTAGGTAGAATGGGACGTAGAAGGGACTTAGAAAGGAAGAAGAAGAAATCTTTAGATGGACAAAGAAGTTGACCTAACTGATGGAGTTGGGCGGGGAGTGGAGGGAAACACACTATAGCACATGATGTACATACACAAACCTATAAGACTCAATCACTATCTGGAGCATGAAAGAGAGGGAAGGGGGAGGGAATAGGGTGGAATTGGAGGGAGGGCTAAATGTGCAATGTGTGCATGTATGATGTTCATACCCTGACATATATCAAAATGTATAATTACAGTGCACCAATAAATGAACATAAAAAGTTAAAAAAAAAACTAGTTAAAGTATCTGTCAACAGATGAATGGATAAAGAAAATGTGGTATATACACACAATGGAATTTTACTTAGCCATAAAGAAGAACAAAATTGTCATTTGTAGGAAAACAGATGGAACTAGAGAATATTATGCTAAGTGAGATCAGCCAGTGTCAAGAGTCATATGTTTTCTCTCTCGTATGTAGAAGCTAGTACAAAAATACAAAACAAAAGAGACTTCAGTGAAATGAGGAAAGAGACCAGTAGAATAATGGAAGGGGTTGGGGGAGGAAGGTGGGGAGGGAAAAATGAGGCTTAAGGAAGGGAACAGTTTGTATGAAGTTATATCTATACATGAAGGTATCATTACTAATCTCACTAACATGTATGGGGAGGGAGAAAAGAGGAGCAGGGTGGGATTCAGAGGGAACTACACCAAGTGATGTGTGCATATATTTATGTATCACTGAATCTCACTATGATGTATAATTACAATGCACCAATAAAAGTATAAAAATAGAAGAAAAAGAAAAAGGGAAAACTAGTTAAGCCAGACATAGTGGCACACACCTGTAATCCCAGTACTTGGGAGGCTTAGACAGAAGGATCACAGATTCAAGGAGCACCTCAGCAATGCATTGAGATTCTCAGTAACCTAGTGAGACTGTTTTAAAAAATAAAAAGGGCTAGGAGGTAGAATGCTTCTGGGTTCCATCCCCAGTACCACAAATAAATAAGATAAAATGAGGCTGAGGGCATAGCTCAGAGGTAGAATGCCCCTGGGTTCGATCCTCAGTTGCACAACAAACAAACAAAAATCTGATAAATCTGATTAGAATTATCTGGAGGTATAAGCCAGGCATGGTGGCGCACGCTTGTAATCCCAGTACTTGGGAGGCGGAGACCGGAGGATCCGGGTTCGCGGCCAGCCTCCCGCAACTTCGTGCCCTCCGCAACTTCGTGAGACCTGGTTTCAAAATAAAAAGGATAAAAAATAGGGCCGGGGGTGTAGCTCGTAGGTAGAACGCCCCTGGGTTCAATCCCTGGTACCACAAAAAAAAAAAAAAAAATTATCTGGAGGTGTATACATGGGTATAATAAAATTTTTTCTATCATGGACATGGAAAGATTTAGAAAGTTTTTAGCACCATTCTTTATAGCACAACAGAGTAGGAATATCACTCTGTCAACAGAGTTGGAATATCACTCTATTCCAAAAGATATACTTACTTTGAGACTGCATCCTTATGAAAATGATTGTTTTTCACTGTATTCTTGACCTGCTTATATAAATGCAATGGATGTATTTTGTATTTATTATTTAGTAAGAAAGTTCTTTTAAGGTATTTTCATGTTTGGCATGTTTGACATATATTCATTTGCTTATATCTTATTTTATTTTGCTTTCTTTTACAGTACATTATTACGTTTAGCAGATGTCCTTTGGAATTCCCAAATCCCTCTTTTGATTTGTAGGACATATGGACTGGTTGGTTATATGAGGATCATTATAAAAGAACATCCAGGTAAAATTGTTGAGCATATGGGGCTTGCTATTGGTTGCTTTAGCTACAGTTTTAGAAACTTGATAATTTAGAAAGTCAATTTTAAATTACAAATTTAAATTTGCAATTTTACATTACAAATTGTAAATTTGTAGCAGCACATCTCTGATTATAGGTTCAAAGTGGTACTCAAACTCAATAGGCTTTAGTTTACTATTTCCTTACCTAGCATTATAGAAGTATACAAAGCAGAGATACAACAGGTTTAGCTTCTTCATCCTGTTAGGAGGCCAGGCAGCTATGCAAGTACCCAGTTTGTTTTGCCCCCTAACCCACGTAGGGCATATGTGGCTGCCACAGGAGAGAGCCCAGATATGTCGGTTACCCTGACACATAGAAATGACACCACCTTTTCCTCCCACCAATTTTTTTTTTCTTTTGCAGTACTAGGGCTTGAACTCGGGGGTTTGCTCTTGCTAGGCAAGGTTTCTACCACCGAGCTATATTGCCAGCCCCTCACTAACCTTTTAGTCCATTCTCATGCAAGCCTTAGGTTTCTCCAGTTCATGTGCAATTATATATGACAAGCAAGGCATTTACCTGGCTACTGTTCCCAAGTAAACAGTGTTATAGGAGACCAAAGTCATTTATAGGCAGGCCTCTATTGGCTCAGTGCTGATGTTAGCCCTTTGCTGTAGAACTTTTATTCAGTGCTCTTTATTCTTTTTTTTTTTTGCTGTACTGGGGATTGAACCCAGGGGCATTCTACCTTCAAGCTACACCCCCGGCCCTATTTTTTATCCTTTATTTTGAAACCAGGTCTCACGATGTTGCGGAGGGCCTCACTAAGTAGCTGAGGCTGGCCGCAAACCTGGATCCTCCGGTCTCTGCCTCCCAAGTACTGGGATTACAAGCGTGCATCACCACGCTCGGCATCTCTTTATTTAATTTTATTTAATATTCATCCTGTGCTAGCTATGAACCAGGCACTTTGTTAGTACAGTGATAGCCATCAGCATTGACAGCATCACTGAGGAATAGTATATGTATGGGCAGTTACAGAGTGATTTGTTGAGTAAACTTCTGGTAGGTGGTAGTGGGCTATTTAAGAGTTATAAATGGAAGAGCAACAGGGCAAGAATTTTGTTTTAAATGGATCACTTTGAAGTTGAGTAGAAAATGAATGGATTTAAAAGGGCAAAGATTGAGGCAGGATTGGTATTAGTAAATTTCCAGTGGTCTAGTTAATGGAGAGAGTCAGTGAGAACCCTTGACCTAAGGAAGATACTATAGGATTAGGGAAGAGGGGAAGAGGAGGTAGATGATAATAAAGGTTAATATTGCTAGCTGTGTGCCTGCCTTTTACATGGATTTTTTTGTTTGTTCTTTGCAAAACCTTTATAAGGTTGATATTATTATATCTGCTTTTTACAGATGATGCTGGGGCACTGAGAGATTAAGTTATTTACCTAACGTCACGTAGCTAGCAAGTGACAAATTTTGCCTCCTTCTAAACACTCACTGAAATTGCAGTCTCCTGTACGCCCCTAAGAGGAAAGCATTGTACAAAGTGAGATCAGGAAGTGGGGAGCAACTGATGTTGGGGCCAAGGAAGCAAAAGTCAAGGATAACTATTGGATTTCTAGGGAAGAGGTCTAGGTAGATGTGATGCTGTCTTGGAGGCACAAGACGAGGAAGGGCAGGTTGTCAGGTGTTGCCTATACATACATTTATTTTGTCAGTTTTGAGGTTTTTCAATTATGACAGCACATTCTGTTCAAAAGGAATCTTGGTTTTACTTTTATTAAAATTTATAGTCCACTTAAGATTTGTACCTCAATAACATGGTGCAAAAAATCTATAGTTCCTATGGCCATTGAAGAATTACAGATTTCCTAAGTTCCTATAATATTGTGTATTACTGCAATGTTGCTAAAGAATTAAGTTTATCTTTTTTGGATTATTTGTTTCACAGTAATAGAATCTCATCCAGATAATGCATTAGAGGATCTACGACTAGATAAGCCATTTCCTGAACTAAGAGAACATTTTCAGTCTTATGATTTGGATCATATGGAAAAAAAGGTTGGTAGTGTGTGCAACCTTATATTTATAGATAGGCTTAAGACATTCTTTTTAATCTAAGGTTTTCGAATTATACCACTGTGAGAAAATATTATAAACCTCCATATTCTTGTCATCCATTTTACACAATGGCAACATTTTACCTTGTTTTCCCCAAATTTATTTTTCTCCTGAACTTAAAAAGCTTTTTATTAGCCAGGCGTTGTGGTGCACGCTTGTAATCCCAGTACTTGGGAGGCTGAGACAGGAGGATCGCAGGTTCAAGGACAGCCTCAGCAAGTAGTGAGACTCATCAACCTAGTGAGACCCTGTTTTAAAATAGGGCTGGGGGTATCGCTCGGAGGTAGAACTGTCCTGGGTTCAATCCCCAGTACCAAAAAAAAAGTTTTTTTAATGAAGAAAAGTATATAAACTGAACATCTCTGTGTAATCACCACCTAAGTCAAGAAATCAGACATTAACATATCTCAGAAGGCCTTTTCATGGCCCTTTCCAAAATAAATAAAAATACTTCAAAAAATAAACTGGATGTGATGGCACACTCCTGTATTCCTAGTACCTGAGATGCTGAGATAGGAGTTAGTGCAGGTTCAAGGACAGCCTCATCCATGTAGTGAGACTCAGCAACCTAGTGAGACCCTGTTTCAAAATAAAGAATAAAAAAAAGGGCTGGGTATAGCTCAGAGGTAGAATGGCCTGGGTTCAATCCCCAGTACCACACACACACACAAAAAGGATTATATTGGACACTGCCTCAACAATTTCTAAAGCAGGGGAGCACCATAGTATATGCCTGTAATTCCAGTTACTGGGAGACTGAGGCAGGAGGATCATAAATTTGAGGCCAGCCTGTGCAAGTTACCAAGACCCTGTCTCAAAATAAAATAAAAAAGCCGGTCGTGGTGGCGCACACTCGTAATCCCAGTACTTGGGAGGCTGAGACAGGAGGATCGAAAGTTTACGGCCAGCCTCAGCTACTTAGTGAGGCCTTCTGCAACTTAGTGAGGCCCTGTTTCAAAATAAAGAATAAAAATTAGGGCTGGGGTGTAGCTCGGAGGTAGAATGCCCCTGGGTTCAATCCCCAGTACTGCAAAAAAAAAAAAAGGCCGGTGATGTAGCTCAGTGGTAGAGCACTTGTCTCACGTGCCAGGCCCTGGGTTTAATCCCCATTAGTGCAAAAAAAAAAATTTTTTTTGAAAGCTTTTGTTAACCCAGTTTTCTTCCTTTTATTACTTTGCACATATCAGGAGATGACCATAAATGTTGTTGATTTTGTTGAAAATGAGATGGTATAATGAAGATTTAATGTTAACTAATACTGATATTTTCTTTTATCTGTCTCTCATTTTTAGGACCATAGCCATACTCCATGGATTGTGATCGTAGCTAAATATTTAGCACAGTGGTATAGTGAAGTATGTCCTTTTTTTTAAAAAAAAATCCATATGTGACTGTATTTTATTATAAAGGATTTCCTTGGAGGGGAATAGTTGATTAATTTTTTCCTTTTGGGGCAGTAGGGCAGGTAGGAGCTTTTAAATTTAAATCTAGCAGTTTCTCTTTTAATATGGATATTTTTATTAACAAATTTAAATTTGAATAGATGTCATTCCCCACTGGCAGTGGGGAATGAATGTAGAGAAATGGACAGCCATTTCTGTTTTTTATCAAGTGAGCCTCTGATTTCACTGAAGTATATATTTGTCCATGAAATCTCATATGAAGAATGGGGGAAACTTTGGATTCTCAATTTCCATATTTTGAGTTTTTATAACTAGGTTTTTAAATTTTTCAACCAATTTAGACAAATGGACGAATTCCTAAAACCTATAAAGAAAAAGAGGACTTCAGAGATTTGATTAGACAAGGTAATATTATGGGATGTGATTAAGTATTATATAAAGCTTATAAAGCAAATTGCTTGAGACAAATGATTATTGAATTGCTTTTAACACTTTTGTCAAATAATGCCATTGTGAGCTTTTTATTTTTCCTTTGGGGAGGTAAAGGAGCCATTCCTTGTATAGTTTTAAGAAGGACAAATGATAAGTTATATTTTTTCTAAATGTTTAGTATTCTGATTCACCCTTCAGAATCTGGCAGGTTTATTTCTATAATGTTAGGGGGACAGGAGTAAGAAGAAAAGGGCTATTGTTTGTTAACCATTTTTTATTTTAATAGGAATTTTAAAGAATGAGAATGGAGCTCCAGAAGATGAGGAGAATTTTGAAGAAGCTATTAAAAATGTGAACACAGCACTAAATACAACTCAGGTATTGAAAGTGTTGCTGAGGAATTCATATAAGAAAGATTTTCCCTACTCAGGAGGTTAAGACAGATTGCAAGTTTGAGGCCAGCCTGGGCAACTTAGTGAGACTTTGTCTAAAAGTAAAAAGGTAGCCGGGCATGGTGGTGCACGCTTGTAATCCCAGTACTTGGGAGGCTGAGACTGGAGGATCCAGGTTCGCGGCCAGCCTCAGTTACTTAGTGAGGCCCTCCGCAACTTAGTGAGACCCTGTTTCAAAATAAAGAATAAAAACTAGGGCTGGGGGTGTAGCCCGGAGGTAGAATGCCCCTGGGTTCAATCCCTGGTACTGCCAAAAAATATATATATAAAAATAAAAGTAAAAAAGGTCTGGGAATATAGCTTAGTGGTAGAGTGCTGCTGAATTTAATAAAAAAAAAAAGAAGGAAAGAAAGAAATTTTCCTGAGTCCTCAGATGTGAAAGTTGATTATAACATGTTAATAGTTCTAAATGTATAGTTAGTTAGAAATAAAAATATGTATAACATAGCTTGAATCTTGTTTTAATAAGATTTTACATTCTTATTAAAATGTATTTCTGCCTGGCGTGGTGGCACATGCTTGTAATCCCAGTACTTTGGGAGGCGGAGACCAGAGGATCCGGGTTCGTGGCCAGCCTCAGCTATCTCTCTCTCTCTCTCCCTGTCTCTCTCTCTCTCCCTCTCTCTCTCCTTAGTAAGGCCCTCCGCAACTTCGTGAGACCCGGTTTCAAAATAAAGTATAAAAAATAGGGCTGGGGATGTAGCACGGATGTAGAACGCCCCTGGGTTCAATCCCCAGTACCGCAAAAAAAAAAAAAAAATGTATTTCTGTGCTTCACCATATAATAGTGATACAATTATCAACATAATAATTCATATAAATCATTTGAAGTACATGATTTGTGAATACTAACAGTGAAGCTAGGAATTATATAATCGAGATGATATTTTGCTGGGCCAAAATAGTGTTGCCTGAAAAGGTAGATTTTGTTACCCTGCTTTTTCTGACAGTAATTATTTGGATATAGTGGAAATTTTTTTTTTTTTTTTTTTTTTTTTTGGCGGTTCCAGGGATTGAACCTAGGGGCATTCTACCTCCGAGCCACACCCCCCCCAGCCCTATTTTTTTTATTCTTTATTTTTGAAACAGGGTCTCACTAAGTTGCAGAGGCCTCACTAAGTAGCTGAAGCTGGCCATGAACCTGGATCCTCCGGTCTCAGCCTCCCAAGTACTGGGATTCCAAACCTGCACCACGACGCCTGGCTGGCCAGATCATAATAGGGCCTTTCAGGCCATTGAAGGGTTTTGAGCAGGGAAGTGGAATGATCTGGTTTTTTGTTTGTTTGTTTTTTTTTCCTCTTGCACTGCTTTATATTTCTAAAAGGTCATTTTGGCTTTTGTGAGAATAGAATAGAATAGAATAGAATAGAATAAAATTAGGAGGGGGTTGGGAGTGGAAGTAGAGAGACCAGTTAGGAGGTTATCACTAAGAAATTTCTTTTTCCACAGAATAGAATCAAAGATTACAGTTTATATAGTTTTTTTTATTAATATGTGATGATCTTATTAGCCATAAAAGAATGTAATTTAATTATTTAGGATTTTTTCACAGTGGTGGTCTCTTTCAACAGCTTCTAGTTAGGGTACAAGGATTTCAAATTTTTGACAAGCTGTAAAACCATGAATAACTACAAATTTGGCTCAGCAATATCTATAATCTTAGTTGTCTTGAGATATAACTATATAAAATGACTTATTTGGGCTCTCTTACTCCATTTATGATGTAGGGAAATAGGTGGGTCTTAAATGCCAACAGCAGGCAGGGGAGGACTTTCTTCCATTCAGTAGCATTGAAAATAAGGTGTCCAAATTCTTAATATAAGTAAATGTTTCATCTTCCTTTGTTAGATCCCACGCAGTATTGAAGATATATTTAATGATGATCGCTGCATAAATATCACCAAACAGGTAAGAATAAGAAGGAAAAATGCAGCCTTAACCTCTGGGTCAAAACACCACTTAATGTTAATATTTTCTTATTCTACTAGACTCCAACATTTTGGATATTAGCTCGTGCCTTAAAGGAATTTGTGGCCAAAGAGGGTCAAGGAAATTTACCTGTTCGAGGCACAATTCCTGATATGATTGCAGATTCAGGCAAATATATAAAACTGCAAAATGTGTAAGTCACTGTTTTCAAACTAAACAGACAACTTACCTGTTTATTTTAGAGATGAATGTATTTTATCAGTCAGAAAACAAATGAAAGTTTATTATCACTTCACTGTTTCAAAAATAAGCTAAAGAGCATAGGGGGCAGGGTTTTTTTCTTAATGGATTTTATTTTTTAGAGCAGTTTTTGGTTCAAAACAAAATTGGGTGGAAAGTACAGAAAGTTCCCATGTATCCCCAGGGAGCTGATTTTTTCTTTCACATTTCAAGATAAAATGTAACATTTGATCACTTACTCTGCTATGAACTATTCTATGCATTAATTAATTTATGTATATAATTTATGTATATATATTTATTTATGTATATATATTATTTATATACATATATATTTATATATATATACAGTTCACAACAACCCTATAAGAGGTGCTGTACCCATTTTGTAGATTAGGAAACTAAAGCCTAGAAAAGGTAACTTATTGAGGGTCAGGCAACTGGCAAGTGACAGAACCAAGATTTGAACCCCATGAAACCCAGCTTTCTATCTGTAACTTAAACTGTAAAGTCTTTAGGTTTGATGAATTTTTTATCATTAATCTTTCATAATTTAAGGAGTCCATGATTGTAGATAGGTATCTGCTATCCAGGTATCACTAGCCTGACCTTGATAGACTGTTGTAGGGATGGATCTCCATGGATATTACCTTTGTGTAGTTGGTGCATGGTGTGCCAGTGAGTCCATAGTTACTGCTTTGGTTTCCTCAAGGGCCATATAATGTCACACAGAGAGGAGCACAGTCACTGCCTAACAAACCATGGTTTGTTGTCCTAGTCTAAGAATGCAGCTACTCAAAACTTGGCAAAGGTCAGTTGAGTGTAGAAAGAAGTTCGACCTCACGTGGGAGGTAGTCAGCTTAAACACATCATTTTTAGAGGCTTAAATGAAAATAGACCTAAAGAAAAGTTTTATGTGAATTTGTAGATGGACAGTTTTTTCTTTTTAAAGGAAAGTCTTTAACTTTCCTTGGACTTGACTTCAAGGAGGTGAGTTATGTTCTTCAGTAATACATTTTCTCAGGTCCTCTGTCAGAGAAGTCTGGGTCATGGATCCCTCTAGGAGGACAGGTTTGAGTTGGGTGCTGTTAATTATAGTGGGAACCTATTTTAGTGGGCCCTAAGAGTCATATCACCAGCACTAGAAAGATTCCTAAACACTAAGAGGTGTGATAGCATTTCTCTGACATTTTTACATTTCATGCTTCTAGACCAGAGAAAGAAATTTTTTGTTCGCCTCATAGTGATCATTTAAATTTTGCTAATTTTAGAGTTTGTTAATTGTAGCTTTTTGTTGTTCAGTTACCGTGAAAAAGCAAAGAAAGATGCTGCTGCCGTGGGCAACCATGCTGCCAAATTGCTGCAGTCCATTGGCCAGGTAAGCTGCTGAGCTCACTGTACCTTTGACAGTACATCTCCCTGAAGGCCTAATCTTGAAACTCTAGCCAGAAAGGAGTTAGAGAGGGTGTGGCACTATCTCTTTGCTTCCTTAGAGGGAGCACTCACTTGCCTGCCTAATGAGAACACCTGTTATAGAGAAACAAGGTGGTTTTGAAGTCTTCTTTTAGTTCTTGGAGACAAGCAGCCTCCCATCTCATAGCCATTGGCTTTGTGCTACACCCTCTGTTACTCTTCTCTTTGTACTAGAGCAAAACCTGCATTTATCTCTTTACAGGCACCAGAGTCCATTTCAGAGAAAGAATTAAAGTTACTCTGTAAGTCTCCTTCAACTAATTACCTTATTTTGCTTGATAAAAATATGTCACAGGGAATGTTCTTGGGAATTTTAAATGGTTGAAATTTTAAGATTTCTATGGTCTAAATAGTATAGCTATATATCATTATTGGGTAAGGTTTTTCTTTTTCTTTTATAATATAAACGGAGAGGGTATTTTAAGACGGGGTCATAGGCAAAGCATATTCATCTATGGCAGTGTTAAAAAAGCATGAAAGTAGCTTGGTGTGGTGGTGCACACCTGTAATCTCAAAAGTAAACATTTTTCCCATTTTACAAATTAAAAACCGAGGTTCATACAGGTGCCATAACCTTCTTATTTAGTGCTGAACTAGTTGCTATGCCAGGATTGAATTTAAGATGACTTGCATTCTACTGCTTTCTCTGTTACCCCTTAGAACCAAGTAGAAGGCATGTCTTCATATTATCATGTCTGTGAAGGGTACATACAAAATTTCCTATTCTTAAAGTGACCTATGATTTGTAATATTCACCTGTCACAACCATTATTTCCATAAAGTCTTTCCTGTGTTCAGGCAGCAATTCTGCATTTCTTCGAGTGGTAAGATGCCGATCCTTAGCTGAAGAATATGGTTTGGATACAATTAATAAGGATGAAATTAGTAAGTATAATAACCTTCTGATGCTAGGTTAAATATTTTATGTAGAGCCAGGCATGGTGGCACATGTCTGTAATCCTAGTACTTGGGAGGCAGAGACAGGAGGATTGTAAGTTCAAGGACAACCTCAGCAATCTAAGTGAGACTCAGCAACCTAGCGAAACCCTGTTTCAAAACAAATGAAAAGGGCTGGGGGTGTAGCTCAGAGGTAGAATGCCCCTGGGTTCAATCCCCAGTACCAATAAATAAATAAATAAATAAATAAATAAATAAATATTTTCTGTATAATAGTGTTGAATATGATGGTAATATAAAATAATGTAAATATTTATACTCTAATTTTATTCTATCAACCTATCCAAGTAATTTTAACATGTATAGTATATAAAAAATACATACATAAAATCATATAGTGCTGGGCGAGGTGGTGCACACTTATAATCCCAGTACTTGGGAGGCTGAGACAGAAGGATCCGGGTTCATAGCCAGCCTCAGCTACTTAGTGAGGCCTCCGCAACTTAGTGAGACCCTGTTTCAAAATAAAGAATAAAAAATAGGCTGGGGGTGTAGCTCAGAGGTAGAATGTCCCTGGGTTCAGTCCCCAGTTCTGCAAAATAAAATAAAATCATATAGGCCACTGAGTGTATTGTATGCTGTATATAAGAGCTAAAGTTGTCATATTACTACTTCAGTAGAGATTGTATGACTCTAGTTAGTAATTTGTAAGACCACTTGGTTACAACTTAATGTATATTTCCCTTTATCTTATTATTGTTTACCATTTTCTATTTTATCATCACAAAATACTTAAATTTTGTGGTAATATTGTTTCATGTCCTGAAATTTGAGGATATTGTAAATCCAGCCCTTCATTGTTTGTTGTAAATTACCCAAATTATCCTCATTTTTTTTTCCTTTCAGTTTCCAGCATGGACAATCCAGATAATGAGATAGTATTGTATTTAATGTTACGGGCTGTTGATAGATTTCATAAACAACATGGTAGATATCCAGGTAAGAATAGCAATTGAGTTAACCAAATACAATAAAATCTTGAATAAACACTTAAATTGTATTGAATCCTAAAGTATTCCCTGGGTATTTATAATGGTGGTACTTAAATTTCACATTGTAAACCGGGCGTGGTGACACACCTGTAATCCCAGTACTTAGGAGACTGAGACAGGAGGATCGCAGATTCGAGGACAGCCTCAGCAACTCAGTGAGGCTGTCAGCAACTTAGTGAGACCCTGTTTCCAAATAAAAAATAAAGCCGGGCGTGGTGGCGCACGCTTGTAATCCCAGTACCTTGGGAGGTGGAGACCAGAGGATCCGGGTTCGTGGCCAACTTCAGCTCTCTCTCTCTTTCTCTCTCCCTGTCTCTCTCTCTCTACCTAGTGAGGCCCTCCGCAACTTCGTGAGACCCGGTTTCAAAATAAAGTATAAAAAAATAGGGCCGGGGGTATTGCTCCGAGGTAGAACGCCCCTGGGTTCAATCCCCGGTACCGCAAAAAATAAATAAATAAATAAAATAAAATAGGACTGAGGGTGTAGCTTGGAGGTAGAATACCCCTGGATTCAATCCCCAGCACCACAAAAAAAAAAAAAATTCACATTGTAAACAGATTACATCTAGTTCATCCCAGAGAGGAATTACTGTTTTTTATTTTTTTACATTTTTTTTGGTGTTTTCTTTTTTTAAAATATATTCATTTATTGGTGCATTGTAGTTATACATTTTGATAAGTGTCAGGGTATCAGAAGCATGCATGCATACATTGCTCATTTAGCCCTCCCTACTGTTTTTTAAAAATGTAATACTTGTGAATAATGTTTGAGTCTCAGCTGTTATAAAAAGAATGTTGGTTTTATTTGTATAGAAGAAAACTTTTTTCTGTCAGTTTTCATAATTTACTTCTAAAACTCACACTGAGATTAGTCTAGTGAACTAGGAAAACCACAAAAAGTACGCCAGTGACTTCTGAACCTCAGACGTCTGAAGATGTAGAGATTTTTTTGTTCAGTATCTATTTTTTTGTTGTTTGCAAATATAGTAATTAGAGAATTGGCATAATCTCAAAGATCTACAGTTGCTCAGAATATTTTTATTCTTGATAATTTTAATTGTGCAGGATTATTGCATAGCAACATATTCCAAAAATGCCAGAAAATCTGTTGCCCCAACTAATGTAGTATATACCTCCAGTTTATAGTCATAATGAACAAACGAACCAGAAGGAAAAGGAGATAGATACCAAATGTGTATTGCTTTATTTGTATTATTTGATTAGAATGTACTTTGGTTATTTAGTGTATAACAAATCACCCCAAAACATAAGGGTTTGAAACAGATTCTTATGATTTTGTGGGTTGACTGGGCTCAGGCAATTCTCTTTGAGAAGAGAGGTTTTGTTTTGTTTTTTTGGTGCTGCTGGGGATTGAACCCAGGTGCATTTGACCTCCCCTAGTGTTTTTTTGGGGGGTACTAGGGATTGAAACCAGGGGCATTCTACCTCTGAGCTATACCCCAGCCCTTTTTTTTTTTTTTTTTTTTTGCGGTACCGGGG
>PVJS01052919.1:0-13458 GCA_004027185.1 Glis glis | reverse complement strand
AGAGAGAGAGAGAGAGAGAGAGAGCGCTGAGGCTGGCCGCGAACCCGGATCCTCCGGTCTCTGCCTCCCAAAGTACTGGGATTACAAGCGTGCGCCACCACGCCCGGCTTGGTTTGGGTTTTTTAGAAAATTCTTAGGTTTTTTTGGTTTGGTTTGTTTTTTTTCCCATGGTTCCAGGAATCCAATCCAGGGCCTGTGTACACTAGGCAAGTGCTCTACCACCGAACCATAGCCTCAGAGCCCTTTTTTATTTTACTTGAGACAGGGCCTCACTAAGTAGCCCAGGCTGGCCTTGAACTTCTCATCCTCCTAAGTAGCTGAGATATAGACAAGAGCCACCATATGGGCTTGTCTCTCGTGTGTGTGATATGTATATATGTATATGTGTGTGTGTGTGTGTGTGTGTGTATACATATACATATACATAATACATACTGGGGATTGAACCCAGGGGCATTCTACCCAAGCTACACCTCCAGCCCAGTTATTTTATTTTTATTTTGAAACAGGGTCTCACTAGGTTGCTGAGGGTCTCGCTACTTGCTGAGGCTGTCCTTGAACCTGCCATCCTCCTGTACTGGGATTACAGGCGTGAGTCACCACACCTGGCTTGTCTCTGTCTTTTTGAAAGGAGCATAAAATGTTAGGTTGAGACAAACTGGGTAAAGTAGAAAATGGAGACCTGTTGCTTTCTTATCAAGAAGCGGAATATGGTTTTGTGTTTTCAGGCTTTGCTCCTTCGACAGTCCTTCATCTGATATTTAGGTGTATTTATGTTGAGTCATTTCTCTCTCTCTGCTGGTGAACCAGAAGATCGTGAGATGATTCTGCAGAGGCAGTGGCATTACGTTTGGCTTCCTTTTCTGTGTGCATCAGCTAAGCGGCCTGCAGTGGAAGCCCGTCCACCTCGCACCCTCGCTGGCGGTGGCAGCGCCGCCTGCCTTTGCGTCCCTGGGCAGCGCCACCAAGCGCACACTGCCGCCTGAGACCGAAGGGCCTTGGATGACGGACTGTGGAGGAGCGGTGCTGGGTTTTGACAGACTACTTTTGTCTTAACAAACATTCTTCTTTTTAGTATTTAGGAACTACTGTCTTAAAAGAGATTTGGGACAGGGGCATGATAGGACCAATTGGCAGTCAACGCACATATTTAGAATTAGGATTTCTGAATCTTTCTTTTTTTTTTTTTTTGCGGTACTGAGGATTGAACCCAGGGGAATTCTACCTCTGAGCTCCAGCCCAATTTTTTTTATTCTTTATTTTGAAACAGGGTCTCACTAAGTCATGGAGGACCTCATAAGTAGCTGAGGCTGGCCGCGAACCCGGATCCTCCTGTCTCAGCCTCCCAGGTACTGGGATTACAAGCGTGCACCACCACACCCGGCTGGATTTCTGAATCTTTGATTGGAAAGGCAAAATGAAATTTTAAGGTTCAGCTCAGTTTAAGCTTCTAAGTCACGCTCTGCACCAGAGCTGCTTTCTGGTTGGTAAAAATTTCACAGATCTGAATAATAACAGCAGCATAAGGGTAAACTTTGGTAAACTTTAATAGAAATAGAAAAGGGACCAGGAAAGTCTCCAAGATTCACCTTATCTCCCCAGGGACTGAGGCCCCGGCCAGTGGCACAGCCCTCCCTTGAGCTCACGGGCACACACCCCGAGGGGCTTCCTGCAGCCTGGGGCAACTGTGGGAGGAGACCCTCCAGTTCTCACTACTTGCTGAGGCTAAATAAAGAATCACATTTTCTGAAATTTTCTCAGTTCTTAAGAACTTACTAAAAGGAGCATTTATTGTATCCCAGAGTGAAATGGAGGAGGGTTGTGACTCGAGCACTAAAAACCTGCCTTGTAATCTTCAGTACTAGCAGGGCAGCGAGGTTCTGGTCTTGTGTTTACTATATTTTACTTCTATAATTGGAAATATTGGGGAAGTAATTTTATTATATTTGTATATTTTAACATACACTTACATATAACTATACATATCATATATATAATAGCATATTTTTTCTTAATGACTTCTTTTTCTAGAGCAATAATGAAATTTCACAGTATGAAAATGGAAGAAATCAATAAAATCATTCGTGATCTTTGGCGAAGTACCTACCGTGGACAAGGTAACTAATGTGGTGTGTGAGAAATGGTCTCTAGAAAGCCCTGCCCATAGCTCCTCCCCATGGGACCCCTCATCTTGCCAGTACTGCCTTCCCGATTTCTAAGAAATCTTACCTTGACAACATCTTGAAGAGTTTCCTCTTCGAAGCCCGATAGGACTTACATCTTTGGCTGCAGTAGACATTATATTTAGCTGATGACATAAGAGGTTCTGCTGCAGTGTAGACAGGAATGAGCCCAAATGTGATAAGAAGAAACTCGTGCGGAGGAGACTGAGAAGAGCGGAGGCTGAGGGTTGGGGCGTCCAGACCGCTGTCTCCTGAATGCTCTCGCCAGAGAAATGGGTTTGAAACCAACCAGCGCTGTCCCCACGCGCCGCCGCTGCGTGCCGCTCCCGGGCTGGCTCGGTGGTGTTTGTGAGCGGCGAGGGCTGCAGAGTGCAGGTTCCGCTAAAATCCTCTTTCTGTGTCAGATATCGAGTACATAGAAATTCGATCGGATGCCGATGAAAACGTGTCAGCTTCTGATAAAAGGCGAAATTATAACTACCGAGTGGTGATGCTGAAAGGAGACACGGCCTTGGACATGCGAGGACGATGCAGTGCCGGGCAGAAGGCAGGTATCGCGCGCCGCGGAACCAGCTCGCGCAGGGGACCCGGGCTGCCCTTGAGTGGAGAGGGGTCTCCCAGCTCCCCTCCCACACGGCCGGCATCACGCCCCCCTGAGCCCTCCCACACGGCCGGGCTGGCATCGCGCCCTCCTGAGCCCTCCCACACGGCCGGCATCGCGCCCGCTGAGCCTCCCACACGGCCGGCCCCCTGAGCCCCCCACACGGCCGGCATCGCGCCCCTGACCCTCCCACACGGCCGGCATCGCGCCCCCTGAGCCCACTGCCGTCCTGCAGCATTCCACGCCGCTCGCTTTCCAGAGCGGGTCTCACAGGATCACTCCTGTAGAACAGGGAGCTGGGCCTTTATTATTTCGCAGCACTCTTTCTCAGAGGAAGGTCACGGCTGCATCAGTCCTAAGACATCCCACTGTTTAATGTGCCACCGGGAAAGAAAAAATGCAGTTACAACTGTAAGATGCACTCTGACTCCAGAGAGGTTGCATATTATTAATAGTTATCACGTTACTAATTGTAGTAGTATTAGCAAACCAGATCCTAGGAGGAAAGCCAAGTGAGGCGTTCCAGCACAGAAGCGTCTCCTTGAGCAGGTAGCCCAGGGAGGACCAAGTGCCCCAGCCTAGCCTTTGGGCCTGCAGGCCCTCTAGGAGAGGGGTCTGCCAGTCAGGGCCTTGCTGCCAAAGGGGCCTCTGCCCCAGCGCCACGTACACAAGATGCAGTCGCGAGGTCAGGCCCGCGGGCTCCACGCCGGGCTCTGGGAGACAGCCTCGCTGCGTGTGGAGTATGGCAGGCTCAGAAAGAAGAGCGATGTTTTAAAGAGTCAGGGAAATGGGGTCTGTGTCCTGGAAGAGCTGGGCCTGTGGCTTGCACAGGTTCATACCAAAGACTTCAGCCTTGAGCCTTCTCCTTTCAGATCCGAAGCAGAAGCTCACGCTCCATACTCTTCTGGATCCTTATTTTCATAAAATTTCAATATCCTAAAAAAGGGTGTCCACAAGCCGGGCGTGGTGGCGCACGCTTGTAATCCCAGTACTTTGGGAGGCGGAGACCGGAGGATCCGGGTTCGCGGCCAGCCTCAGCTCACACATGCGCGCACACGCGTGAGCGTTCTCTCTCCCTCCCTGCCTCTCTCTCTCTCTCTCTCTCTCTCTCTCTCTCTACTTAGTGAGGCCTCCGCAACTTCGTGAGACCCGGTTTCAAAATAAAGTATAAAAAATAGGGCCGGGGCGTAGCGCGGAGGTAGACACCCCTGCGTTCAATCTCCGGTACCGCAAAAAAAAAAGGGGGGGAGTCCACATTATCTGAGTTACTTCAATAGTTTTCAGATTTTGCTTAAAGAACACATCATGTGTGTATATATTACCAGCCCAGGCAGCTGATACCAACTTAAGGCATCTGCAGATTTCTATCTAAATCACACTTTGCAAAAATGACAAATTTGTGGTGTAGAGTCGGTATCCCTCCTTGCTTTGGTGATTTTTAGTAGTAATTATAAATGCTTTTTTTTTTCCAGTACTGGGGATTGAACCCAGGAGCACTCTACCACTGAGCTACACCCTCAGCCCTTTTCATTTTTTATTTTGAGACAGGGTCTCACTAAGTTGCCCAGGCTGACCTTGAACTTGCAATCCTCTTGCCTCAGCCTCCCAAGTAGCTGGGATTACTGGCATGTGCCACCACACCTGGCTCAAAAATACTTTCAGAGCAAAAGTAGATGTTCTGTAGCTACTCTAAGTTATGAAAGTTAATTTGTAGCGATTGGTATTAGGAGGGGGGGACAAATGCTTTGGCGGAGGTGGGCCTCCACTGTGCCCAACATCGGCTTTGCTGAGGCCCCAGAGGCCAGCCTGGCTCTGCACACGAGTGGGGGAAGGGGAAGGTGGCAGCAGTGGGGTTCAGAGGCAGGAAGGAAGTGCCGTCCCCAGAGGGCCAGCCATGGCACTGGCTTCTGCGACCTGCTGTCCTTCCCAGGCAACAAGAGAAGGTGCGCACTACTCTAACATCACCAGCACACTCACAGACTCAGCAGGAGGAGATTATACTCTCGGAATAATCCTCCACAGCCGGGCGTGGTGCGCACACTTGTAATCCCGGTACTTTGGGAGGCGGAGACTGGAGGATCTGGGTTCGCGGCCAGTCTCAGCGCTCGCTCGCTCTCTCTCTCTCTCCTTAGTGAGGCCCTCCGCAACTTCGTGAGACCCGGTTTCAAAATAAAGTATAAAAAATAGGGCCGGGGGTGTAGCGCGGAGGTAGAACGCCCCTGGGTTCAATCCCCGGTACTGCAAAAAAAAAAAAAAGAATAGTCCTCCACTCCAAGCTCCGCGTCCCTGGACTCAGGTGGGTCCAGTCGAGTCGGAGGGTTTTAGCATTAGGTTTCTTTTAACCATGGCACTGCCTACCAGTTCCGGTTACTTGGATTTCCTGCAGGTAAACGAAAATAAAACCACATTTCTGTGCTCATCCTGATACTGTGACCTGTATTATTTCTCCCTCTCATTCTCTCAAAATTATACACACAAACATTTCAGTGTGGTCTAGAACATGGTACCTGGTGCCAGGCCTCATTATCAGGAAACTGTTCTGCCCAGGTGAAGGATTCTCAGAGTTGGTTTATTTGGTACTAGGATTGTACGCAGAGGCATACTATCTCCGAGCTACACCCACAGCCCTGTTTTATTTTTATTTTGAAACAGGGTCTCACTTGGTTGATGAGTCTCATTACTTGCTGCCAAGGCTGTCCTTGAACCTGTGATCCTCCTGTCTCAGCCTCCCAAGTACTGGGATTATAGGCGTGCACCACCACGCCTGGCTTCAAGGTTGTTAATTTTACAATCTTATGTGTTTATTAAACTTATTAGTTATAGCTAAATGGTAATAAATCTCCGTTTGGAGCCTGTGGTTTCCAGTTCTGATATAGCTGATGTGTGAACTTTGTTTTGAGAGGGGTCAGTGTTGCGTTTAGCATTTTAACTCATTGCAAATGAAGGGCTGAAGGAGGGCAGCTGGCGGTTCACCTTCCAGAGGAGCCTGAGAGCCTGGTCACTGGTCCCAGAGCTGGGCTGCCCGCACGCAGCGATTCCCTAGCGCAGCGGCCCGTGCTCCCCACCTTCCTTCTCACACGCACGGGCTCTTCCCCAGGTGCTGGCCTCGCTCATCATCCGCCTGGCGCTGGCCGAGACGTTCTGCCTGAACTGCGGCATCCTCGCCCTGGACGAGCCAACCACAAACCTTGACCGGGAAAACATAGAATCTCTCGCGCACGCGCTGGTTGAGTAAGTGTCTCAGGTGTGGGGCGAGTGGCGATGGACTTTAAGTGAGATCAAGAGAGTTCTGTGCGGTAAACTCTCCCAGAGGCGCCTTCTTGGGGAAGCCATTGGTGCCAGGCTCTCTGCTGAACCTTTGATAGTAATTCTTCAGAGCTCCTTTCAAAAGGAGCTGGATGGTACGTTCTAGGGAAGTCACGGCGAGGGGTTCCAGGCTCGTTGGTTTCCCGTGAACCACATGTCGTGCACAGCAGTCAGGGTGCCCCGCGGAGACGTGTAGGTGGTGGTGTTGGATTTAGGACTGTCTCTCCAGCTTCTACAAGTATCAAACGGCAGCTCTGAAGAATGACAAAGGTTTTGTTCAGAAAGCGTATAGCACTTAGTAGAACGCAGCGCCACGTTCACCGTGGGTGCCGGCTCCGAGGTCGAGCACCCCTGGCTACAGAACGACTTTCTGGCAGAGGGGACGTTTCCTGCCTGACAGTACAGCTTGCCAGGAGCAGGGGGCAGCACGGGGACGTCGGTCTCCTGCTTGCCCCCACAGTCCTGGGGACCAGCGGGAAGGGCTAGTGCTTTCGAAACCTCAGGTGCACCCAGCTCCAGGCAAGGGGCAAATAAGTGGTTAGTTAAAAGTGTTCCAGGTTTCAGTCTCATAGCGGTTACCTCAGCATGTAGATGATGAGCAAAAATGTCCCCAGTACACCCACTCGGGGCCCTGTGTCACAGCACTGATACATCTAGTGACTAGTGGTGGCAGAATTCTTAGTAGACCCAGCTCTTAAGAAGGCAGTGTTATTCCCCTATCTGTCGTCTGTCTTTATTACCTTTAAACTTTTCCTCCAGAGAAAGTTAGCAATAGGTCAGGAGAAGGTAGGCAAAGGAGTAAGTCAGAGTCCGCAAGCTGAGCAGCATAGGCATTCCTAAAACACTCCTGCGATCTGGAGAAATGAGTCCGCATTCTTGACTTGGTTCCTAGAAGTCCCTAAGCCAGACGTGGCAGGGTATCAGGCCCTGCGTCCCCACCGCCTGGACGGAGGCCGTGCGCGCCCTCCCCCACTTCCTGCGGGGCAGCCAGAGGCCCTGACACGGCACAGGAAGAGTGTCTGCCACACACAGTAGTTCGTGCCTGGCAGGGTTTGCGGTGGCTTTTTCAAATTTATGCTCTTGAGTAATAAAGTGTTCTAAATATGTGGTTTCAGGATAATAAAGAGTCGCTCCCAGCAGCGTAACTTCCAGCTTCTGATAATCACGCACGATGAAGATTTCGTGGAGCTCCTCGGACGTTCTGAGTATGTGGAGAAATTCTACAGGATTAAGAAGAACATGGACCAGTGCTCGGAGATCGTGAAATGCAGCATCAGCTCCCTGGGCTCCTACGTCCATTAGCCGCTTGCGTCTGGCCCCTGTGGAGCCGGCTGGCAACGCAGCTTTAAGAGGAACAGTATCTGGGTCGGTGAACGAGAGTCCCACGATCATAACGTCGCTTCATAGAAATGCGGACTGACTGCTGCGCTGCGTCCCCTGCAGCACCTCTGGCAGGCCTGGAGCGCGCAGCGGCACCGTTGACTAAGCCTGTCTCCCTCCCAGGACCAGTGAATGACTCCACGTCAGAGCACTGGCGAGGAGGCCCACTGCTTTGACAGTTTATGGCTTTGATATTTTTAAAAATCAATGTTAAATGCTATCCCTGAATTTATTTCCTTGAAGGTATTAAAAAGTAGAGTTATGAGCCGGGAATGGTGGCGCACGCTTGTAATCCCAGTACTTGGGAGGCTGAGACAGGAGGATCCAGGTTCGCGGCCAGCCTCAGCTACTTAGTGAGGCCCTCCACAACTTCATGAGACCCAGTTTCAAAACAAAGGATAAAAAATAGGACCGGGGGTGTAGCTCGGAGGTAGAACGCCCCTGGGTTCAATCCCTGGTACCGCAAAAAAAAAAAAAAAAGCGGAGTTATCAGTGAGTTTTAATATCTAAAGATGATTAGGAATTATGACATTTTTAGTATTTGGCTGCTTTACCTTTATAAATCTGTGCAGGCACCTCTCTGTCTTTGCCTCGGTTTCTTCAGAATCTGCAGTAGTTGATGGGTCAAAAGGTTTGATGGGAACCTCGAATAATCATCTCACTGAGTCACCAGCCCCCCTGCCCACCCCGCCAGGTGTCATGCAGGCTCGGGGCTCCCGAGAGCGCACACTCCCCACCTGAGCCCCATCTGCCCGTCACGAGAAGCCTGTCACTCCCGTGTCCACCGCATGTCAGCTTGGCCTCGCCGTCACTGCTGATGCTCTCCGAGGATGGGCTGCAGGTGGAAAGCCAGCCAGGCTCACCGGCGGCGGCTGCCCCCGGCGTCCAGCCAGAGCTGTGGCACGGGCCTCGCTCCCCTCCAGGTGCCAGTTCTAGTGAGGCCTGATCCCTCTTTCCCTGGCGTGGTCAGCTGACGTCCGACAGCCTTCTGCAGTCACTCCCTGCAGGCTGCAACCGGGTCGCCTCCACACTCCACCCGGTGGAGCTTTGTCGTTCACATCAGTCAGGACACTCTTGGGTCTCGGTGGAGGCTGAGTTTTGTGCCATCTGCAGATCTGGTGAAGCTAAACAGCTTTTCTCAACCAGGGTCCAAAAGAGGACCGAGCCCTGAAGTCCTAAGTTATCTGTGCCCCGCCAAATAGTGGCCACCACAGGGAGGTCCTTGTCCTCATTCCTGGAAACCGTGAATGTTGGCAAAGGGGACTTGGCAGATAGGGAGACATACTAAATGTCATCATGAGTCTCCTAAATAAAAGGGTGGCAGAGGGAGGTCAGACTACAGCAGAAGAGAGAGCGGTGTGTTGGCAGATGAGATTGGAGTGCTGCACTTCAAAGATGGCGGAAGGACCGTGAGCCAAGGGGTACAGGCGTCACTAGAAGCTGAAGAAGACAATCTCCCTTCGAGTCTGCAGGAGGAGCCAGTCCCGCTGACACCTCGACTTTGGCCCGTCGAAACCGATTTTGAACTTCCGGCCTCCAGAACCATTAAGAGCAAATCTGTGTTGAAAGCTGCCGCGTTTGTGGTTGTTTATTACAGCAGCACTGGGGAAGGAGAATAGTCTCCCTGCAGCTAATCTGTTTCTCTGCATGATACCAGTTCTGTCCTGTCCTTGAGAGAATTGAGAAAGCACTGGCTTAAACCATGTTCTGTGGTTTACATGAAGACAAGAGTCCAGACCCTCACCCAAGCCCTAGAGGGTCCGGCGGGCATGGCCACCACTCCAGCCCTGTGGCTCCTGTCCACTCCCAGATCCTCTCATGACAAGGTCCAATCATCTTACATGGCTTCGACAAACTAAAATTACCCCTTCACCGAACTCACATAATCCTGGCAGAGGTATCACTGGAAAAGAACGGCAGCACGTGCTCACGGCGAGCACGGGTCTAGGGAGTCCTGAACTCAGTAAAAGCAAAGCATTTCCAATCATAGGAAAGCAAACATACCGCACCCAATGTGTATTTATCCCAAAAGTGCAAGAATGTTTCAGAAAATGAAAAATCAGTTCATAAATCACCATAAGAAAGCCAAAGGGGAGAGTGTTTGCTAGATGCCTAACAACCGCATTTGATAAAATTCATCCCCCAGGTTTAGCACATTCTTACTTCTGCAAAGATTTTCTGAATGTTACTTGTTACCAAGTCAAAGTTAAACCATCAATAGCAAATAAACATTTCTCCCTGAACCTTAAAACCAGGCACCTTCTATCAGCATGTTTCTGAAAGCTACAGCTGTTGAAATAAGAAATGAACAAAATATACTAGATAAATACAGGCAGTGGAACAAAACTGACTTACAAATTAAGACAGACTTCCCAATTTACACACACACCCAAGACAACATGGCTTCCCTCACTGTGTGTGTGTGTGTGTGTGTGTGTGTGTGTGTGTACATTCTATCTGTGCTACACCCCCAGTCCTATTTTATTTTTTTATTTTGAAACAGAGTCTCACTAAGTTGTGGAGAGCCTTGCTAAGTAGCTGAGGCTGGCCGCAAACTTGCGATCCTCCTGTCTCAGCCTCCCAAGTACTGGATTACAAGTGTGCGGCACCATTGATTTTACCACCTTTTCATAGTTCTTCACTTCCTTGATGCCTTTGTTTCTTTGGATGCAGTTTAGATTCTGTGTTCCATCCTTACCTCCCGCAACTCCGCCGCCCTCCTCCATCCTCAGCTTTCTTGGCCACCCTGGGCCCTGCGTGAGCGCCGCTCCCCGCACATGCCTCTCCCTTCACGGTCCCTCCTCATCTCCCTGGCCTCTTGCTGTTACACCGCTCTAGTGCTCAGACCCACTCTGCACGTCTTTTTTTTCTATATTCACTTATTTTGTGACCTCTTCCAGTCTCATAACTAAAATTATTATTCGTTTGGGTTCTCCCAAAAGCAGAACCTGGAACGACGCTTCCAGTGAACAGTCAGCGGGAGACTGGGGGAAGTTGTACAGCACGGAGAGGGCAGCCGATTGGCCAGCCAGCGACCGCCGTGGACAGTGGGAGCTTAATCTCACAGAGACTGGAAACTTGACAAGACGTAGGCCTTAGCATTATCCTGCCCGAGGGCAAGAGACATGGGGTATTTCTATAGCAACTTCCTGGTTCCTGGAGGCTCTTCTGGAAGGTATTAGATACCAGCTGGCTGTGTGTGCCTTCAGAGCTGCCCACCACGGTCTAAAGAGAAGGAAGGGCTGGGGATGTAGCTCAGTGGTAAAACTCACCTACCATGCACAAGGCCCTGGGTTTGATCCCCAGTGCTACACACAGCACACACACACACACACACACACAAAAAATAATAATAATAATAAATAAAAAGAAGAAAATTCAAACTGATACAACAGCAGCAGCTGGCCGGTGGCAGTCGCAGGAGCTGGTCAGGGCATGACCGCCCCTGTAACAACCATGTATATGCTGATGAATCGAAATATTTGTCTCCAGTCCAGATGGCTTCCGAACTCCTGACTCATCCGGCAGCCTGTGGACACCTGGACATCTGTATGCACTTGACTACCTGACAGACATCTGACACTTACACACCAGTCTTCCCCACAGGCTTTCAGTTCATGGCAACTCCATTCTTCCAATCGCTCAAGCAAAAACCTTGGCACATTTCACAGCCAATCCGTCAGTGTAATACTGTGCGTTCAATTTTCAAAACACATGCAGAAGCTGACCGTGCCTCACCATCTAAACCACCACCCGCTGGTCCAAGGCAGGACCATCTCTAACCTGCGTCATCCGAGTGACCACCCAGCTGCTCTCGCTCACTTAGTCTTGCTCCCCCTGCCTGTGCTGAACGGCAGCCAGTGATCTTTTCAAAAGCTAAGTCAAGCTGGCCGTAGTGGTGCACGCCTTGGGAGGCTGAGACAGGAGGATTACAAATTCAAGGCCAGCCTCAGCAATTTAGTGAGACCTTTTTCAAAATTAAAAAATAAAAAGGGCTATGGGGGTAGCTCAGAGGTAGAAACTCCCCTGGGTTTGATCCCCAATACAAAAATATAAATAAATTTGTTTCTCACAAGAGTGTGGAGGCTGAGACAGGAGGATCACAGGTTCACAGCCAGCCTCAGCAATTTAGCAAGGTCCTCCACAGTTTAGTGAGACCCTGTTTCAAAATAAAAAATAAAATAGGGCTGGGGGTGTAGCTCAGAGGTAGAATGTCCCTGGGTTCAATCCCCGTTACCACAAAACAAACAAACAATAAAAAGTATTATATACCAAATTCTAGCACATGCTACGACCTTGATGAACTCTGAGGATGCTATGCTAGGTGAAGCGAGTCATGGAAGGAGAAGGACTTAATGATTCCATGTACATGAGGTACCTGGAGAGTCAAGTTCACAGGGACCAAAGTCAAGGGCGCTCCACGGGGGCTGGGGGAGGCCAGGACGGGGTCTGTTCAATGTGCACCGTTCCTGTTTTACAAGATGGAAAGAGTTGTGGAGACTGGCTGCACAACGTGAATATGCTTAGAGATCATGAACTGCACATTTAAAAATTATTAAGATGGTAAATTTTATGTGTATTTTACCACAATTAAAAAATTCTAAAGACACACACACACACACAAACACACACACACACACACAGAAAATACCTCTGTACATGGGTACTATGCATACATAGATTCTAGCTCTGTCCACTGAGAACGCTGAAATAAATAAGCTCTCATCTTGATTTTAAAACACCCTCTTTTTTTGGTGGTGGTACTGGGGATGGAACCCAGGGGCATTCAACCTCTGCGCTACACCCCCAGCCCTTTTTCTTTGTTTTGAAACAGGATTTCACTAGGTTACTGAGAGTCTCATTGAGACTGGCCTCGAACCTGCGATCCTCCTGTCTCAGCCTCCCAAGTACTGGGATGACAGGAGTGTACCACCACACCCAGCTATGTAAAAATGTAAAATACACCCTCTTTAATAAAAGGAAGCCGGGCTCCTGAGAGAAGCGGCTAATTCTAAGACTGAGGCTGGCAAAATACAAAAGAGTCTGGAATACCTTGTAGTGCTAGAAATTCGTTAAATATACAGAAAAAGCCGGGCATAGTGGTGCACGCTTGTAATCCCAATACTTGGGAGGCTGAGACAGGAGGATCACAAGTTCGAGGACAGCCTCAGCAAGTAGTGAGACTCATCAACCTAGCAAGATCCTGTTTCAAAATAAAAATGAAGTAAGACTGGGAGTGTAGCTCAAAGGTAGAATACCTCTGGGTTCGGTCCCCAGTGCCACTAAATAAACAAACAAACATTCAGGAAAAAGAGGTTTTATTCAAAGAACATGTGACCTAACCTGAAGGAATTCCTAATGACCAGAGATGGAACCACTTGAGAAACAAAGACAGAGAATAACCCACAGAATAGAACTCACAGAGGAACATATATATCTGTGAGCATGAATACAAATGTATACCACTTAACCAAATAAAATAGGCAAGGAGAGCCTTTCTTTATAGAACTACAAATAGTAAATATGGGAGAGAAAGGAAATAGAAAAGGAGAGAAGGAAATAGAAAATAAAATGGAGAGAAGGAAGTTGGGTGTGGTGGTTGCATGCTTATAATCCCAGTACTTGAGAGGCTGAGACAGGAGGATTGCAAGTTCAAGGACAGCCTCAGCAATTTAGGGAAGCCCTCTACAACTTAGTGAGACCTTGCTTTATTTTTATTCTTTTTATTTTTATTTTTATTTTTATTTATTTTTTTTGCAGTCTGGGGATTGAACCCAGGGGCATTCTACCTCCAAACTACACCCCCAGCCCTATTTTTTATTCTTTATTTTGAAACAGGGTCTCACTTTGGGCGTGGTGGCGCACGCTTGTAATCCCAGTACTTGGGACGCGGAAACTGGAGGATCCGGGTTCTCGGCCAGCCTCAGTTACTTAGTGAGGCCCTCCACAACTTTGTGAGACCTGGTTTCAAAATAAAGTATAAAAAAA